>JBAKBP010022250.1:22500-39152 GCA_037953745.1 Lithodes maja
CTCTCCACCAACCAACTTTACTCCTAAACTCGATTAATAAAATTAACAAATTATAATTATAATCATAATTCTCCTACACGTTTTAAATATTATCCATTAGTAATATGCAAATATTTATGTAGGCCCTTTTTGTCTTACTTTAGGCTGAAAATGGCTTGTGTGTAAGCCGAAACGTCCCACAATAAAGATGTTCATCCCAGCGCTGGTTTTTCTATTTATTATACGCCTCCGCTTCCCCCGTGAAGAGAGCATCGCTTCTATATATATATATATATATATATATATATATATATATATATATACAGAGAGAGAGAGAGAGAGAGAGAGAGAGAGAGAGAGAGAGAGAGAGAGAGAGAGAGAATTATTTAGAATCCGACTTGGCCACTGAAATGAATGTAAATGGTCACATGAAACCTGGAAGAAGCACCAACCGAACCATAGTTAGCCTCGTGAAGCTTCATCCAGTATCACACTAGAGCTAGTATTTTTTGTTTTCTATATTCCAACTACTCCCTCTCGGGCATAGGCTGAGAGCCTTTACACTACACCACTGAACACGGTGAGGCCCGTGAGGTCTTGTTCCAGTCTAGGGAGTGAGACATGCGAAGCACCCCGGCTTGAAGCAACTCCATCTCTGAAGCCGCTTCACCTCTGTGCTTCACCGTCTCGTTCCCCAACACTCGGACCCTCACTCTCAGAACGCCACCTATTGAGCAATTAACTCACTAGGCATTGCCCCCCTGTAACATATTTTGAATATAGGAATATTCATACAATGCTATTTAATCAGGGAACAATGAGGGTATTTTGTTGGCAATTCGGTGTGCTGTGGTAATGCACTGAAACTAGGTACAGCACAAATTCCATCCCAATAATAGCTTCCCATTGACATATTGGGATTCGAACCCGGGTCCATTGGATTACCAGTCCAGTGGCAAGACCACTCTGCCATATTTCTGGATGATTTTGCACTGCGATCGGAAACTAAATTGATGATAAATAAATGTATGTAGCAGAAATATATTAAATGTTGACCTCAAAAGCTGCCAGGCCAGGTAAAAAGCGCTTGTGTTATACCGGTTTTATGAGCGTTTGGCAGTTTACTGTGACTAGCATTAAGCGACTTTATTCAGTTTTGGAAGACCCTCTGTCTTTCAAAGGGATAAAAACTGTCTCAATCATCCCTCTGACTTCCAACGTTCCTTCCTAAACTGAATAAAATCGTCTAATAATAGCCAGATAAAACAGTTAAAATGTGCCATAATCCTCAAAGAGTTACTAACTTGTGGACTTCGTTAATATGTAAACTGCTATATTTTTAACTATAGGTATACAATAAATAACCTGGCGCCAGAAAGTAAGCGAGCCAGCAATTCCAGCAGCATACAATAGACTTGGTGAAATGCATTGTGCGATATTCTGTAAGATAGACTAAAACCTTCTCCTGGGAATTGAGAAAAGTGCTACAATAAAAGTTCGAGGAGAAAGTATTGGAAGAAAATTGGAGACACAGAAGCGGTTTAACGAGCACCCCATCCCCTCTCTCTCTCTCTCACACACACACACACACACACACAGACACGCAAACACAAACAAACACACACACGCAAGTGTGTGTGTATTGAAAAGTCCAGTCTCACGTATTAGTTCCGACTCGCAGGTATCCACGACGCATGCGCGGAAATACGATTAACATATATTTATGACTAGGACGGGTACCCGGCGTTGCCCGGGTTTAAATTCTACTACCATAATCACCATCATCAATCACTACTACCACAATAATCACAATACTACTACTACCATAATCACCGGCCTCGACCTCCCTGTGCCTCATTAAACGGCGACCTCGATTTCGGCCGCTAAATGACCTCCGATTTTGGATCTGACCTCATCCGTACCCCCATTTTGGGGAGCTGCGAACAACTTTCGTTCCATACACCTTTTCGATCGGAGGCCTCCTTCTGCCCCAAACGGCCATTTGTTTCGCTCCCGTTTACTACATAAGTTCTGCCGAAAGTTCTGCCGAAAATTTTATTAAACAAACGTATCTCTGATTTCCACTAAACTAGCCTAAAACCATCTCCAGAGCCTGGGCTTTTCAACGGTGCCCCACACTCCCACCTGGCACCAAAACTGTGGGAGGAGTTTAGTAATAAAGGTCGGGTAACTGACAAACAGACAGACAAACATTGACCTTTATTTATTAAGATTAGATATATTTATATGGCTTAAGGGGAGGCAGTTGGTTTTTCTGGCTCCTCTTCTCCCTCATGTTTAGCCCATTGGTTTTTAGATTTTTAGACATTCGGCCCATTAGTTTGGCGATTTTAAGACTTTACGCCCCATTTCTTTGTCAATATTAAGACCTTTCGTGACATTTGGGTGTCGATGATTTCCTGGCGAGCGATAACGATCCTGTAGTTTTAAGAGTAACCGGGGAATTTTTCTAGTTTAACACCGGGTGGAAACCATTGATATATTATTTAGGCTTATATGTTAGTTATAGCATGTACTTCATTAGCATGTATGTCCAAACCGTCGGTAATTAATTATATTATACGCCCTAAATCACTAACAAAAACTCTAAGGATGTAGTATCCGGACTACGGTCGTCATGTTTACATAGGTCGTACGCTCGCGGTTTCGCTTTTGTTTTTGTTTTTGTTTTATTCTGTTATTTGTCCCCTGCTGTCAATATATATGATGATGACAATAAGTCATGGGGGGGTGAGGGGGGCCCTCAACTTATTTTTGTATCCCACGGCAGTAAAAATTGCCGGAAATGTGATCGCGAGCCAGCGAATATGTTTTGTTGCTTTGTTGTTAAGATTGATGGATAATGTTTGTTTTGCAATTTCCGACAGGTCTCATAAAATAACACACCTAAAAACAAAAAACAAGGAAAACAAATAGAAAATACTTGTACAAATCGTCCCCGGTGTTAAACAGGATATTAAATTTTACCGTAACCGGCCCTACCGAAAAATGTACAAATATATATCGAAGGGGGGTCTTGTGTATTTTTTTGTTTGTTTTAAGTTTGATAGAGATTTAGAGAGCAAACTAAACCCCCTCCTTAAACCATTGAGCCCAACCAGTAAATGATGCTGCACAATACCGTCTGAGCTTCCTTAAACTTATTATATTTAAATACTTAGAACCTGACTGACTGACTTAAATACATAAAGGCAAATATGTATCAATTGGCGCCAGATTAAAAAAAAACTAATTCTAAGACGACAAAACCCTCACCTACTATGAACTCTGGACAGAGTGGAATGGGTTCCTATGAAAAGTGCAGACTAGCTATTGTTGGCCAGGAAAATTGACTACCTGCGAGTTTCATTCTATAAGGAAGTTGGAGCTGTAGACGTCGATATTTAGCAGAATAACCAACTCTAATACGGTATTAGTAATGTTATAAATATATACAACCGAATTCAACATACTATATATTTATCCATCAGAAACCTACATAATTACTGTATTACTGTTTAATATCGATGTTTACAGGCCGAACTTCCTTATAGCCTGAAACTCGCAAGTGATCAATGGACAGCACACTCTACTGTACAGCTTCTGACACAATATGAACCTTCGACCAGCAGAGCGAACCCCCGAAATGTAACTTTTGTATACAACATTTAAAAAGGAGATACACAACGCCCTTCAACCCAAGACCAAGACCAAAAAGGAGATACAATTGAATCTGGAAGCAGATATGGTCCATGCAAGTACATGTTTTTGAGATTATAGTTTAACCCAGTTGCACATATTATTTATCCCCCAGTTGGGGGAATAAAAAGTCATACCTTTAGCATTAAGAAACCATGAAATATTTCCCTGAAGTGAAGGAGTACAGTTACACCATTCAAAGAACCAGGTATTCAAATTGGAAAGCCATTCAATGACGACTCCCAAGTCAGTTAAGGGACCCCACCTCGCTTGTTTTCTCTTTATCTCCCTTTCTCCATTCGGCCCATTCAGCCTACTGTTTTAAGACGTTTAACCCCATCCAGGTGTCAATATTTTCCTGGCGAGTGGTAGCAAGCCAGCATTTACATATTTTTTTTTTTTGACAGCAAGCTAAATTTGTAAGTTTTTCGATAGAAAAATGTCTCCGGTGAAGCCGGATTTCTCCATACAAGGCTGGCTGGCTATCGCTCGCCAGGAAAAAATCGACACTTGGATGGGGATAAACGTCTTAAAACATTTGGTTGAATAGGGCCGAATGGATACAAGCCAGGGAAAGAGAGAAAAGGAGATAGAGATAAAAAAAAAAACGGTGACCCCCTTTAACTAAGATAAAAAAAAAATCTCTGCCTTAGATGTAACAAAACTCTCGAGTCCAGTAAGGCTTTGATCCCTGACTAAAGATGTATAACAGTGGACAAAGTATAGAAATGTATTGTTGGTAGTAGTAGTAGTAGTGGAGAGAGAGAGAGATTTACATAGATTTACATAGATACACTGGCCACACAGCCCTTACGATCCAAACGAGGTGGTCAGGACTTAATTCTAGTAGAGATGGCATATCCGATACAAAAGGAAAGTTGAAGGAAATTATAGAAAAGAAGAGAGAGAGAGAGAGATTGTTACGCTTCGTTTAATCCCTTCAGAACCGACGTGACGCCTTTTATACCTTTAATTCTGGCTAAACTTAGAAGATTATATGCAGTTTAAGAAGGACATATGTTACTCAGATGGGTTTATTGAGATGATATTTACCCCTGAGTCCTAGAGGTAGATTATATGGTAAAGAAAAGCGCTTAATGGTAGCTCGAATAAGATCAAACTTTCGTTATGGTGCTGAAGGGGCACCATGACGTAATTGTCATCTTAATCGAGCTACCATTAAGCGATTTTCTTTAGCATAAATTCTACCTTCAAAACTCAAAGGGGTAAATACAATCTTAATGAACCATCTGAGTAAAATATATGTCCTTCTTAAACTGCACATAATCGTCTTGTGCTCATGACAAACGTTCCAACACGTTTTTCCCGAAAATGTTCTTGCTTGCTCTCCTTGTTGCCTTCGTTCCAGCCTTATGCCGGTATCACACGAGCACATTGCCCTCAACATTTATCCTAAACACTGGTCTGGCAGCATATGAGGTCAAAATTTAAATATTTGTTTTGCCTAAGTTCATAAAATTATATCATCAGTCTAGTTTCCGATCCCAGTTCAAAATACTCCAGAAATGTTGCCAGAAAAATGTTGATCATCGAATGTTGACTATAAAAGCTCTCGTGTGATACCGGCTTTACCCTTCAATCTGCTCGTTTCCTCAGCTTTCCAACTCGGTCGTTTGTGCCAGAGGAAGAGGGGACGCGATAAATGCGGGAGAGAAGTGGGTGGGGAAAGTTTGTAGCTTGCTCTTCTTACAATACCTGCACATTTTAGTTTTTCTTAAATATATATTATATTAGTAGTAAATCATGTGATATAGTTTTTTTCAAAGTTTAATTTCCGATAATTGTAAGTGCATTAGGTTCGACTTCTTGGAGTACCACATGTATTCATTACTTTCATTGATTTCATTATTTAGGTTTATTTGTAAATTAATGGTGAGTTTATGAAAACAGTGTGGTAATCCCGACACTGACTTACGGAAGCGAAGCATGGACGTTGGTTGAAAGACTCAGACCAAGAGTGAGAGCAGTGGAAATGAATTACTTAAGGAGTGCGTGCGGAATTACATGGAGGGATAGACAGACTAATGAGGAAGTAAGAAGGAGGTGTGGTGTGGAGGTAGATGTGCTGGAAAGTGTGAAAAGGAACAACTGTGAGATGGTTCGGCCATATGGAACGTATGGAAAGCGAGAGAATGACTAAGAGGGTGTACGAGAGCGAGGTGGAGGGACAGAGGGGGAGAGGTAGACCGAATATGAGGTGGAAGGATGGAGTGAGGAACTACATGAATGAAGGCGGTGCTGGTTGGGGGGAGGGGCGTCGACTGACTGGGGACAGAGGTGCATGGGGGCGGTTCGTTCGTGGCCACCCCTTCGGGGATCACGGCGTCAGGCAATAGATAGATAGATAGATAGATGAAAACAAATATGAATAGGCAAGCCACTTAAACACACAAATGGGTTCATATGCGCATCAATAACATATCTCCAGCAATCCTTGGATATTATAGAAGGGAATATTCACAGTATAATGAACCATTGACGTGTTTTAGCAGTTTGTATTGGCTAGCTTCAGACATTTGTATATGGCTTAGGAGAGACGTGTGGGAGTTGCAAGGGTAAAGACTGGCACAATCAACCCTCTGACTTCAATGCACCCTTCCTACTCTGAATATAATCGTCTAATGATAGCCAAAATGTAATTGACAAAATTGCGTCAACATCATCAACGGGTTCATTGATACCACAGCAAACTTAAAAACAAAACTATTATCATGTCAACGAACATGAACGAATAATTATTTTATTTAAGGGGGCAGTGGCTATTTTTTGTTTCTATTTATTTATGTATTCATACATGTTTTAGTTTCCTCGTTAGACCTCGACCAAGCTAACATAAAAAAAAACAATCACTAGAAACCCCTCCAAGATAAATTTGTAAATTTTTCCGTAGAAAAATGTCCCGGCCGAAGACCGCTTCCTCTTAAAATTATAAGCTCGCTATCGCTTGCCAAGAACGAATTGACACCTAAATGGCACGAGAGGTCTAAAATTTGACATTGAAATGTGGTGAAAAGTGTTCAAATCGCTAAGCTAATGGGCCGAACATCTTAAAATCTCAAAACTAATGGGGCTTAACATGAGAAAGGGACC
Organism: Lithodes maja; assembly: GCA_037953745.1. Classification (NCBI taxonomy): domain Eukaryota; kingdom Metazoa; phylum Arthropoda; class Malacostraca; order Decapoda; family Lithodidae; genus Lithodes; species Lithodes maja. The sequence goes on from JBAKBP010022250.1 coordinate 29,290, forward strand.
AGAAAAAACGACCCATCTCCCCTTTCAACCAATGTTCTGTATAGCACACACATAATTCACATCAGTAGATAAATCCGAGTTATTCATGTCCAACATGCAATTAAACTAAATGTATTATAACAATAAAAACTGCTCAAACTCAACACGTCATTTATGGTTATCAATGCATGCACTATTAATTACTACACAATTTAATGCTCTCTCTCTCTCTCTCTCTCTCTCTCTCTCTCTCTCTCTCTCATAGCTTCCATCTTATTTGTTAAATTGTTTTGAGGCAGTAAGTTCGCCAGACCATAGACATCTTTAAAGAGGTATAAGTTTTCCATACGATAGGTTTTGACACATTTATATATCTTGCCCTTTAGGAGGTTGTTTAAATGTTGTATTTATATTATAAGTTTGTTATTTTCAAAGTTTAATTTCCGATAATTTTAAATGCATTAAATGTTTAGTGTGTTGTCATTTCGATAGTTTTTAGTTTTAATGAGTTCGTGATATTAATGTGAGCAGTAACTTGAGTTCGGCTTCAAGTTAATATTTGCTGTTACTGTGATTACTGGATCACTTGAATTAAAACCAGTACATACTTAAGCCGGTATCACACGAGCGGCTTTTTCCCTCAACATTTATCCTCAACACTGATCTGACAGCTTAGGAGGTCAACTTTTAAGATAGTTTGGGTACCTAAATTCATGCACCATCAGTCTAGTTACCGATACCAGAGTAAAATATTCCAGAAATTATGCTAGAAAATGTTGATCATCGAATGTTGACTATAAAAGTTGTCGTGTGATACCGGCTTTAGTAGTACGTTATTACCAAGGGTACATACACACACATTAATAGATGTTAAATTGTAGAAGGAAACAGGATTAATGGCAACGATTTTATATTGAACAAAACACTGCTCATTAAGTATAAATATATAATGGATGGATGATTACACAATATGAACATCTATTACCACGAAATGTGCGCATTGCTTAAGGGGATAGCTTTATATTTTGGTTAATGTATTTATTTAATATTATATAAATTTCCTCGCAAGACCTCCGTCAAGCTTAAAATAAACATCCCCTACATCTCCTTCAAGATAGATGTTTACATTTTTCGGTAGAAAAATTATCCGGCCGAAGGCCGGCTCCTCTCAAAATTACAGGCTCGCTATCGCTCGCCAGGAAAAATCGACACCTACATGACAGGAAAGGTCCTAATATTGACAAAGACAATGGGTGAAAAGTCTTTAAATCGCTAAACTAATGGGGCGAACTCCTTAAAATCTGAAAAGTAATAGTGCTAAATATGAGGAAAAATGGGGGCCAGAAAAACTACCTTCCCCCTTAATATATCCGGTAGATTGATATTAATTATGTCAAATTACATTATGCTATTATGAAACATTACTGCATCACCGTCATGTGTATCATACTGTAGGGAATTGTCCTGTTGTGTGTGAGGCAGTGATGAAATTATTTCAGATTTCCGGGAAAACCAAATAGTATTAAGGGGGTACTATTCGCTTTTTATGGACCCCCTTCTCCCTCATGTTAGCATATTAGCTTTGAGGTTTTACGACCTTCGTTCCGTTAGTTTGGCGATTTGAGACCTTTCACCTCATTTTGTTGTCAATATTAAAACCTTTCGTACCATTTAGGTGTCGAATTTTTCCTGGCGAGTGATAGCGAGCTTTAATTTTTGAAGGAACCGGCCTTCGGCCGGGAAATTTTTCTACCGAAAAATATACACATTTATCTTGAAAGGGGGTCTAGGGGATGTTTTCTAAGTTTGATGGAGGTCTAGCGAGAAACTAAAAACTAAATAAAATATATAAATATATAGACCAAAACCAAGCACTACCCCCTTAATGTGAATTAAGTTGCTTTTTTATGTAATATACGTATTTTTAAGTATATAGTTTCTCTTCCCAGTTAACGTAAACTATACTTAATCAAATGTACTATTGTTAAAGCAATAGGCATTTCATTACGGTAATATTAAGTAACACCCCGTTCTTAACATTAACCATCAATTACAAACCCCAATGCACTTGAATAAACTAATGAAAGCATATGATCCTCCCGGGATTCGAACTCGGGACACCACACCCAGAACATAAGCATCTAAACCATTACACCACCATCACAGTTAAAGGTTGAATACACGATCACGATTAATATCCATTTCCGAATTTTGGATATCAATCTAATCATGTGCTTGACCCAACTGCATTATGGAAAGCGTAATGTTCTAGTGAGTGGAAAGAACAATGCATGGGGCCAAGATCACTAAGGATCGGCCTCGCTATACATTAGTTCCTGAACCAATATAATTAAGTAACACCCCGTTTTTAACATTAATCATCAACTACAAACCCCAATGCACTTGAATAAACTAATGAAAGCATATGGTCCTCCCGGGATTCGAACTCGGGACACCACACCCAGAACATAAGCAAAAGTGTGCCTCGTTCCTACAAGCATTTCCTCACCCCCGCCTCTGTTTGGTCAGGACATACATAAAGCTGGGGGTCCTTGGGAAATACCTGCATACCAGAGATTTGTCCACCTACATGAAAGTCCTACTGTGTCTGTGATGTGTGTGTCTGTGATGTGTGTGTCTGTGATGTGTGTGTCTGTGATGTGTGTGTCTGTGATGTGTGTGTCTGTGATGTGTGTGTCTGTGATGTGTTTGGTCGTGTGTTAGTGTTACTGTGTCTGTGATGTGTGTGTTTGTCTGTGATGTGTGTGTCTGTGATGTGTGTGTCTGTGATGTGTTTGGTCGTGTGTTAGTGTTACTGTGTCTGTGATGTGTGTGTCTGTGATGTGTTTGGTCGTGTGTAGTGTTACTGTGTCTGTGATGTGTGTGTGTGTGTGGTCGTGTGTTAGTGTTACTGTGTCTGTGATGTGTGTGTGTGTGATGTGTGTCGTCGTGTGTTAGTGTTACTGTGTCTGTGATGTGTGTGGTCCTGTGTTAGTGTTACTGTGTCTGTGATGTATGTGTTAGTGTTACTGTGTCTGTGATGTGTGTGTCTGTGATGTGTGTGGTCGTGTGTTAGTGTTACTGTGTCTGTGATGTGTGTGATGTGTGTGGTCGTGCGTGTGTTACTGTGTGTGTGAGTGTCTGTGATGTGTGTGGTCGTGTGTTAGTGTTACTCTGTGTGTGTGTGTGTGTGTGTTGATTTGTGTGTGTGTGTGTGTGTGTTGATCTGTGTGTGTGTGTGTGTGTTTCATACGTATGAACTTGTGTTGTCAATTTTTAGTGCACATAGCATGTGTATATGTGTTATGCATAGCTATATAACTATGTACCTATAGTAGTCATGCATATACTTTAGCTGTTTATACACGATTAAATATAACATTATCTTGCGTTCTCCATAATTAGCGAAAAGAAAATCTTTAGAGCAAGGAAGGGTGGAGTTAAAAGTGAGAACCTCCGGACGAAGGGGAGGCGGGGAGAAGGTTAAATAAAGCGAAAGAAAGCTTTTTAAGGGGAGATGGGTCGTTTTTCTGGGCCCTCTTCTTCCTCATGTTTAGCCCCATTAGTTTTCAGTTTTTAAATATTTGCTCCATGACTTCGTCGATTTTTAGACCTTTCGCCCTATTTCTGTGTGGCCTACTTCTAATGAACAGACTATAAAGGTCTTCCTCTCTCCACATTCCTCCTTCACCTTTTCTGTTTCTCTCCACCAACTTCTACCACCGTCTTAGTTCTTCCTCTCTCCACCTCCCACCTTCACCTTTAACCCAGCCCTCCTCCTCCTCCTCCTCCTCCGAGAAGCCTTCTTCTTTGCTATCCTTTTCTCTACCTCGTAGTAAATAGATTAGTAGTTTTAGATATCCAAACTGCCCCGTAAGGACCAATAGGTCTGTTGCAGTTTGTTCTCCTTTGTGTTCCTTTGTATTCCTTTGTATTCCTCCTCCTCCTCCTTCTTCTCCTCCTCCTCCTCCTCCTCTAGTGCACAGATAATCTATTTTATCCCCGGCCACTTTTACCTTAACCCCATTCAAAGTCGACAAACAGGAATCTTTAACGGGATTTTTTGTTTTAATTAATTTGCTCCCTCGTCATCCATCAATCTATACAAAAATAACCACAAGACCCCCCTGGTAGATAAATGTGTACATTTGTTGGTAGAAAAATGTCCCCCTTCCCAATTAATGGCTCGCTATCGCTCACCAGGGAAAACTCGAATCCTAAGAAGTACGAAAGATTTTAAAATTGATGGAAATAGGGTGAAAGGTCATAGAATTGCCAAACTAATGGGGCGAGCGTCTTAAAATATAAAAACTAATGGGGCTAAAGATAAGGGAGAAAGGGGTCAGGAAAAATATATCCTCGAGTGAAAATCTCACCTTAAGCCAGCCAACCAGTCTTTCTGCTCCGCCAATCTATTTTAGCCCCTGCCATTTTTGCCTTCACCCCTTTCAAGTCTTTTTTTTTTTTTTTTTTTTTTTTTTTTTTTTTTTTTTTTTTAGCGTATTGCAACTACACCTTCGGTCTTAAGAAAGTTAGGAAGAACCTTATGCTGGGATCACACATTCACGTATATGCTCCCGTATGCTCCCGTACGAAGGTTTATTGGTAGTTGGCAACCGAATACGTAACACGTAAGGGCTTAGTACGCAAAACTTAAATGAAATTGTGTCTAGTCGTGGGGGTTGGTACGCATGGCGGGTGTAGCCACGCTGGTCTTGTAGGTGGTTGGTGCGGCCAAGGTCGCCCGGTATCCTTTGGATTTCGAATAGGATACGGGGCTCGTGCTCACGTATGTAAAAAGTTGGGAATGAATACGTTTTTACCTGTCTAGCTGCTACGTATTACGGGTGCAGCCACGTAAAACGTAGCAGCTAGACAGGTAAAACGTAAGTTTCTTCCGCCAATCGTACAATGTTCACGTAAAACGTGAAAGTGAAAGTAAGTCCGGCCGCATCTGGCAACACCGCCACACTACGTGTTGGCGGGAAGACGCGGCAACGGTGTACGGGGGGGTATATAAGCAGCAGCGGGGGACACTCCCGTCATACCTCTCACCACACCGGAGCAGCAAACAACAACCCTGCCACCTGCTTGCCACCCTCTTCACCCTGCCCCCCTGCCCTGCTTGCCACCCTTTGCACCCTGCCCTGCCCTGCTTGTCACCCTCTGCACCCTGCCCTGCCCTGTACCATGCAGAAGAAAGGAGTGAAGAAGGTCAGGAAGGCTTCCCCTGCCACCTCGACGTCTGGAGACACATTACCTGGTGACCCCTCTCAGCCTGGCCCCTCCAACTATGACTCCTCTCAGCCTGGCCCCTCCAACTCTGACCCCTCTCAGCCTGGCCCCTCGACGCCTGAAGGTGAAATTGTTCTCGACCTCGGCCCCGATAGTGGAGAGCTCGAGGTTGAAGTGGATGATGAGAGTGACGAGGAAGAAGAGAAGGAAGAAGTAGAACCTGCACTTCCCAACAGCCAGGCTCCACCAAAGAAACGCCGCAGGAAGAAGACGAACGTGATACTAACGGAGGAGACGGAGAGGATGCTGGCTGATTGGATTGAGCTGGATGCGCCTTTCATTATTGACAAGGGGGACCCCCGGCACAAGAATAAGGAACATAATAATAGAGTCTGTATGGGCGGAGAAGGCTGCGACCATGGACCCACCAATGACCGCCTTCGATTTGAAGACCTGGTGGGGATCTCTTCGCTCCAGGTTCGGCCGGCTCAGCAAGTTGAAGAGTGGTGATGGGGCCAAACGACTGACTGAGAGGGAGAGGTGGATCCTCAGCATATTCCACTTCATGAAGCCACACATCATCCGTCAGAAGAAGCCCCGGTCACTTGGTATGCCTCAGGTACGTTGATATTTCTTATGTTGTCAAACCCTTCCACAGTGACAGTGTTAGTTTTAGGTTATTTTCATAATTATTTTGCTTATAATGATGCTATTATTGTGTTCAATTTATCGTGTTAAACTTCAAATATTTGTTAATGAAACGCATAATAACTCAAATCAGTTTATTCATGTTATTTTAAAGGTTACAAGGATGAATGGTTTTGTTAAATTGTATTTTAAAAGTTATTTACATAAATAAATACATGTTACTAATTCTACATTCATGTCACAACAGACTGCTGCCCAGGCTGCAGCACCGGCGCCTGCTGGTGTTCCTGTCCCTCACCGCACCCAAACACCTTCTGTCCCAGTCTACGAGGTGGATGACCCCTCTGCTGGCAGTCAGGAAGAGGAGGACACACCCCCAGCCATCGCCCAGCCTGCACGGAAGGTGAAGAAGGGAAAGCCTCCTGGTGCTGTCCCTTCAACATCAACACACGGGACCCTGGAGCAAGTGAGTAGAGAAAATATTACATAAGAACATAAGAAAATGGGAGTCTGCAGAAAGCCGATTTGCCTAAGCAAGGCAGATCCCTGTCCTACACAACCCCAATTTAATTACAAAGCCCAAATATAGGGTCCACACTCTAATACCCTGAGGATCATCTTACCAAAACGGCTAGGGATTAACGCAGGATTATGGGGGTCTGCAGAGTGCTGATTGGCCCAACCCGGCTGATCCCCCTTCACACCCAACCCCTCTCGTCCATATGCTTATCCAATTTTATCTTAAAGCTCCCTACAGTTTTAGATCCCACTACAGCACTTTGTAGTTACATTGTTCATTGGTGGCACCCCATTGCAATTCCAAGCTATTATTAGATAAAGTGTTTATGTTTCCAAAGTTATTACAATAACATAAATTAATAATAATACTAAAGATGTCATGATTTCACACCATACTATCGACAATAACTTTGAACATATTTTGTTCCCAAAATACCACAACATTTCATTGGTTAAAATAAATTTGTTGTCAAATATTAAAATATTGTGTTTCGTGTGTTTAATGTTCTATTGTTTCTTGTTCAAGGTCCTCGCGAATTCTGAGAAGCTGCGACAGAACCTGGGTCAGGCGTTCGATGTGGTCGAGGACCAGGACCATAAATATTGGCGCTACTCCCTGGAGGGCATGGTGAAAGACTGTGTGGGTCTGCCTCCAGCTTACAACACCACACTCAAGTTGGAACTGTTGGCAGCCATCGACAGGTTCAAGGTTGCCCATGCGGAGGGAGTGCCCCGGCCTGGTCTGGACCTCTTGCTCCACGCCCACAGGAGCTTTGGCTTGCCGGCGCCCCTACCCCAACCCGTGGCACAGCAGCATCCGACAGTGATGTACCAGGGCACTCCAGCAACCACCCTGCCTCCTCCCACCCTGTCGACCCAGCCTCAGCCTGGTCTTGGGGGCCTCGTGCTACCTGCACACCAGGTTGCAGCCTTGAGGTCGTTGTTGGTGCAACCACCTTTAACGACACCCCCTCGCAAATTCGTCCCACCTACTGCCTCCACACCCAGCCAACCGTCTTTCGACCTGGGGCAGTTTGGCAACACATTTCTAGAAATGTTGACGGGTCAAAAATCCCCAACACCTGTCATTGTTGGTACGCCTGTGTCTGCCATAGATCCCCTGAATGAGACACAGGAGATCCCCAAGCATTCTTAATACCCTCTGTATATATATATATATATATATATATATATATATATATATATATAAATCTTAATGTGTATTTTTAAAAAATATATGTATTTGTGTAATGACGTGTGTGTTTCTATTTCCAATATTTTATCATAATTGTTGATTAATAAGATGAAATTTTTTTTTATAATGAAAGTAATGAGCATACACAATAAATAATTCATTTAAACGCAATAATGATAATATGGTTAATACTAATTTTGACAATCCTTGATGGACAACTTACATTAAATATAACTGTTAGACATAAAGTACAAAACAAAGGTAACATGGAAAACATAGCAAAATTGAATGCAATTCGAAAGTCAAAGATGTAAAATTAAATAAGCATAGTACAATTTAAGTAAACATATAATTTAAACTACATAGGAAGAACCTAAACATTAGAGAAAATGCACTTTCAAAGATACAATTACAATACAAAGCAAACTAGCAAAGCATCGATGTATTTAAAAATAAATGTAACTCACCTAAATCCGGTCATCCTGCCAAGCCACAGATCCTTGAGGGGAATTAAAGTAGGTCTTGAGGTAGTTGCGTTGAGCCTTGGCAAGCAGGGTTGCAGTGTTGCGGGTCACGGGTGGGATGTTGTTTCCTACAGGTGGGTCAGTCCTCCAGGCGCCAGGTATGAGTTGGTGGGTGTGTGGGTCCTCTTGATCTACCTCTGATTGTGGTGGGCATCGGCCTCGTAGGATGTTGTGCAGAATGCATGAGGCCAACACAACAACCTCTACACGTTCAGGTTTTAGAGATATTGCAGTGTGGAAAACACGGAAGCGGTTGGCAAGAATGCCAAAGGCATTCTCTACCGTCCGGCGGGCCCTGCTGATTCTGTAGTTGTAGATTCGTTCCTGCTTCGTGAGGGATCGTAGGGGGTAGGGCTTCATCATGTAGGCGCATAGAGGGAATGCATCATCACCTACTAAGAAGTATTCAGTGGGTGGTCCAGTGGGATCGGTAGAGATGACCTCGGCGGTTGGCAGATTTGCGTCCTGTTTTTCAAGCAAGTTACACAGACTGGTGTGTGCAAAGCCACCACCATCAGACTCTGACCCTATGGCACCAACGTCGACGTATATGAACTTGTAGTTGGAGTCAGCAATTGCCATCAGGACAATGGAAAAAAACTTCTTGTAGTTGAAGTAATATGTGCCACCAAAGTTTGGGTTTCGGATCCGTATGTGTTTGCCATCAATGGCTCCTACACAATGCGGCAGATTCCATCGTTCCTCATAGCCGCTGGCAACCTCCTTCCATGCAGCAGGCGATTGTGGCGTCTTGATCTCCTGATCTCCGTAGACAGAAATGATGGCCTGGCAGGTGTCGGGAACAATTTGGCTGATGGTGTTGTGGGCAACACGAAAGTTGTATTGCAGGCTCTTATAGGAATCACCCGTAGCGAGGAAACGTAGGGTGATGGCCACCCGCAGACCAGGAGGAATGGGGTTACGCCAGAATGTAGGTTTCCTCTGAATGAGGGGTGTGACACGTTCAACTATCTCATCAAATAGTTGTTTGTCTTCCCGGGTGAAGTTTTTGTAGAGTTGTGGACATTCGGTGGCCAACTCTTTCATCAGCTTCTCATAATGGCCATGTTCAGGCCTTCGTTGTAGATATGGCCACACCCACACTGTCCTCTTGCTCCTTTCATTCTTCTTCTCTTCTTCTTCTTCATGGATGTTGTTTGCTATTGCAAGCAGTTCCAACATTTCTATGTAGGAAATGATCCATTGCATGAGCCGGGTGTTATGCCTGTTCTCCGGTTTGATTAGGGAGTTCACCATCTTGAACTCCTCCAGGATGTATTCCGTGATGTTCTTCATGGTGCCGAGTCAGGAGTGGGAATGGGAACGTTGTGGCCAGCCATGCCCTTTTCTAGTTCCCAGATTCCAACCAAGACATACGTGGTTGACAAAGACTGTCTTTGTATGTGTTTGGATAGACGGGGTGTGCCTACGATTGTCCGGACACGGTCCACGTAATGCCTACAAACTCACAAGACGTACGGCCTCAGCTACGTAGGTATTGTGGGGGCGTGGCCATGGGCGTGGCCTGTGTTCCGCAAATCGGGCAGCCCAGGCGGACTAACGGGGACATGCTTACGCAAGTCGCAAGCACGTACATAGCTCCATACGACTACATTACGTCTGACGTAACACTGGCCCCGTTACGGTACGTATGTCGGGTAGTGCAATAGTCTTCCTCTATACGGGCGTACACGGCCGGACTACGCCCGTCATTACACAAAATTGGCGATCACGCCTGACGGGAGCATACGGGAGCGATATAC
>JBAKBP010022251.1:0-39151 GCA_037953745.1 Lithodes maja
CTAGTAACCTCCTCCAGGGCAATTTCAGATTTTGCGAAGCAACGTACACCTCCTTTAGGTCTGAAATTTTGGAGCAGTTGATAACCTGGAAAATTAAATCTGGACGTGTCAGATGTGGATGTTACTTGAGTCTCTGTCAAAAAAAGGAGAGTAGGGGATTCTGCTTGAAGAAATTGGTGTACAGAATTGATGTTATATATTATTGTCCTAGTTCTGATTTGTACAGGTATATAAAATAAAGTGAATACCTAATTGCTACCAGTTGATCTTTTTAACCTCTGAAGTGCGCACGGGGGTAATTGAAAACCTCCCCCTGTGCTGACGTATTTGAGGTGTTTCCGTCACTAAAATATTCATTGTACCATTAATAGCATTAATAATTATCCATATGCACCTATTATGGGTTGATTATAAAGGTATTAACCTGAAACAACAATAAAACGAGTGAAAACAGCGTTTGGATGGTCAAAATCGGAGATATAGCCCGCGAGTTGTATAATGTATGGGTGAGGCAAGCTACCTTCCCGCCAATTTTCCCCAAGGCCACTGCGACACAGTCGATCGATACTCTCTCTCTCTCTCTCTTGCACTCGATTGCCATCAGTGATGACAACACCCTGCTTGCAACTCGCTAATGTTAGCACGAAAATATACCTCAGAATAAGGGAATAATAGGGAAAGTAGGTGATAACTGAGGGATAGGAGGAAAGTGGGGAAGGAGGGGAGGTATAAGACTGAGATTTTGCATGGCCCAGGGGCCAAACAAAAATAAAAAAAATAAAAAATAAATTTTTTTTTTTTTTTTTTTTTCGATGTCAAAAGTTGATTTTTAATTTTACTTACTCAGGAGAGTCTTCCCGCAGTCCGCCGGGGGAACTCTTTAAGAGTCTCCCCGCAGCTCCCGGGTTAAGGGTAACCTCCTTAAGGTGAACCCCAGGTAAATAAACTGCCTGATATTTATTGTTGTGTCATGTTGGGACTCTTATGCCCTATATCTTCAATCACCGTAATTACAATAAATGTGTGAAAACCAAATTCGACTACTCACTCCAATACCTCTCCCTTTAGCAGTTTAAGACACCCATAGATACAGTAGATTACGCAGCTCTCACTCCTCCACATTTAATAACGAGGGTTGGTATCGTAGTATGAAAGGCCCTTAAAATCCATATGTTGTCCTCTGCGTTTCTATTCAAAGTTAAGTACTTCCATTAGAGTTAAGAGTTTACACCTGCCTTAAGCATTCCAGCCAGTAAATACTAATTAAGACAGTTTTTACTGGGCAAAATATTGATGGCAGGTGGTCTTCTATCGAGGTATGTGGATCAGTTAGGCAGTAATATAGCAGTATCCAATATAAAGAATGTATGTAATATAGCAGTATCCAATAAAAAGAATGTATGTAATAATATAGCAGTATCCAATATAAAGAATTCACATAAAAACAAAACAAAATGGCCTCCAAGTTGAACCTTCTAACTTTCAATCCAGGGCAACCAGACCTACGAGCATAATATATAGAAATGGTAGAACCTGCCATGAAGATTGCATGGTAGAACCTGCCATGAAGATTGCATGGTAGAACCTGCCATGAAGATTGCATGGTAGAACCTGCCATGAAGATTGCATGGTAGAACCTGCCATGAAGATTGCATTATTTACTGAGAAAGATAAAGTAGCTGCTTTATAGCAAACTTAGACCAAAAATATTTCACATTAATGACAAACAAGATAACAAAGGAGACCTAATGAAAGGCATGCAAGACGATCATCATCTCTTGACCGCCATAACTGACCTACTTATTTTCACCATAAAAACTGAACCACATGGTCTAGAATTCTAGTCTTCACCCATCGCAAGATAACAACGATTACTGTCGCTGGATATACAGTATATATATATAAAACATAGGTTAGGCCACATGTTTGTGTATTTATAAGCGCACCAAAAAACCCAGTTCCAGCAAAAGCGGGAATATTTAAATCACTGTTCGGCAAGGGTTAACCCAGCAGCTGAAACAATCTCTCGAGAGGTTTTACTGGTGGGCTGTGACGCTACTCTCGGAAGATGAGATTTCAAACACGTACCAAAACACTCTAATAACAAAAACAAGTATGTCTGTCCAATGACATCTACTGCCCCCCTTCTCGCCTCCACCCTGCTCCTCCCTTCTTCTCCCTCTACCCGAGCAATACTCCCATACGCACAGTCGATCATTGCCGGTTTTACGCCACATTTTCCACTACGAACCACCGTAGCAAATCAACCACGCATCTTTTAGGTAATCACAATTATATATGGTTGGATGCACGCTTGGATTTCCTACACGATGATCTGGTTTTCGTTGCGTTTTGGAAAAGTCGCCAAATCGGCCTAGGTCTAGCACGGGGCAATGATGAGTCCTAGGGGTGTCTAGCATTTCCTGGGATAAAGTCATTGTTCCCTTCATTTTTGTCGTTCATTACACTTTGTCTTTCAACTCCTCCTTTCCCTGTTTTGTTTTCCTTATTTCTTCCCATTCCTCAGTTCTTGTTCTAATTCTTCCTTACCATCTCATTTCTTCTGCCACCTCTTCCTTCTTTCCTGTTCTCATGTTTCCACCATTCCCCTCTCTTTCTGGTGTCTTACTTTCTCTCCTCTCCCACATTTTTACCCCCCCCCCCAATGTTGGTTCCTATTATGTTACATATTACCTGCTTAGAAGAGAAGCCCTGCCCCACCCTCCACATTTTTAACCCCCCCCCCCCCATGTTGGTTCCTATTATGTTACATATTACCTGCTTAGAAGAGAAGCCCTGCCCCACCCTCCACATTTTTACCCCCCCCCCCCCCCAATGTTGGTTCCTATTATGTTACATATTACCTGCTTAGAAGAGGAAGCCCTGCCCCACCCTCCACATTTTTACCCCCCCCCCCCCCCCCCCCCAATGTTGGTTCCTATTATGTTACATATCACCTGCTTAGAAGAGGAAGCCCTGCACCACCCTCCACATTTTTACCCCCCCCCCCCCCCAATGTTGGTTCCTATTATGTTACATATTACCTGCTTAGAAGAGGAAGCCCTGCACCACCCTCCAAATTTTTACCCCCCCCCCCCCCATGTTGGTTCCTATTATGTTACATATTACCTGCTTAGAAGAGGAAGCCCTGCCCCACCCTCCACATTTTTACCCCCCCCCCCCCCCCAATGTTGGTTCCTATTATGTTACATAGTACCTGCTTGGAAGAGGAAGCCCTGCCCCACCCTCCACATTTTGTTCAAGGGTGCTGAGATTGCCACCCCTCACATACTTATTCCTTCTTTTGTAAGTCTGTCATGAAGGAAATGGAAAGGACAGAGTATGTGGACCACGGCTCACTCTTGCTGCTGTTTTATTGTAGTTATTGTTATTGTTGTTGTTGTCTTCTTCTTCCTTTTTGTCTTCTCTTCTCATCTTCCTCTTTTTGGACAGGAAAATCAGGAGTTTTCAGGTCGGATTCAACTGCGAGATAATAGGGCTAGTAGTGGGTCAGATTCAACTGCGAGATAATAGGGCTAGTAGTGGGTCAGATTCAACTGCGAGATAATAGGGCTAGTAGTGGGTCAGATTCGAGCCTTCTGACCCACTCGGCCTAATTTTACCAACTTAACTGCTTGGCTCAATTTTGTCCACTTTGACTGCTTGGGCCAGTTTGAGTCATTCAATCGCTAACCATTTCAACGACTGAGCCCAAATCATTCATTCGTTTGGCAAGTTCCACTACTCAAATCAATCCAAGTAATTTCACCGCTTGACCCAGTTCAACCAGTTTGACCAGTCAAACCAGACACCCAATTTCGGCCATTTTGACCAATCGACTGCTCTACCCAATCAGACAAATTTGACAACTGGTACCAATTCAACAGCTAGGCCCAACAATTACGTTTACGTTTACGTAGTGGGACCCGCAGAGGGCCGCTCTCGGGCGGCATGATATGTGGGGGTTGTGCATTGGGACTAGTGGTTGGGGACAGGATCAGGAAAAGGATCCAGATTAGGGATGTATTGACTGGTGATCCTAGTTCTAAAAGAATCAAGAGTGGTGCTATTAACTACATGAAATGGGAGGTGATTCCACTCTTGCATGCAGCGGGGAAAAAATTATTGTCTAAATATGTCCGTGCTTGCCTGATAGGTATGGTATTTTAGGTTGTGGCTGTGTCTCCTAAATTGTATACTTGTAGGGTATAAATATATATCTTTGTCTATGTCTACTAAGTTGTTGGTGATTTTATATAACATCTGTTGTCTGTGTATTTGTCTTCTAGTTGCAAGTGGGTCTAGTCTAATGTCTTGTTTGAGTAAAGTGACAGATGTAGTGTGTCTGTAATCACGTCTGATCCATCTTGCATCTTTGTTTTGTATGTTCTCTAGTTTATTTATGTTATTGTGAATGTGTGAATCCCAGACGGTGTTGCAGCATTCCAAGTGTGGAAGAACAAGTGTTTTAAATGCTAGAATTTTAATGTTTGCGTTACACTTTGTGAGATTCCTGCGCAGGAAGCCCAGGGCCTTATTCGCTTTTGCTCTGATGCTGCTAACGTGAGTGGTCCACCTCATGTCCGCTGAAATGTGGACCCCCAATATTTGTGGGAGGGAACAGTATCTAGAATGGTGCTATGGAGTTTGTAGGAAAATACGATGGTTTTATTCGATCGGGTGAAGCGGATATGGTGACATTTGTCAGGTCTAAATGTCATCTGCCACTTGGCTTCCCACTCTACAAGTGCAGTTAGGTCGTCCTGTAGTCGAAGGCAATCGTCCCTATTAGTAATTGGTCTATGAACTAAGCTATCATCTGCGAAAAGTCTAGTAGTAGAAGTAAACGATAGTGGGAGGTCATTTATGTAAGAAAGGAAAAGTAGGGGACCCAGGACGGTGCCTTGTGGGACCCCAGAAGTTACAGACACAGTAGAAGAATGAGAACCCTCGAGAACAAAGTGTTGATCCCGATTGGTCAAGAAAGTCTTAATCCAGTGAAGAAGTGGTCCTCGTATGCCATAATAATCTAGCTTGGCTAACAGTCTTTGGTGGGGGACTTTGTCGAAGGCTTTGGAAAAGTCTAGTACTATGGCGTCTACTTGTCGAAATTTGGGGTCGTTAAGGGTATGGGAAATGTCATGTGTGGTCACAAGTAGTTGTTTCTTGCACGATCGCTTGGGCTGGAAGCCGTGCTGAGCGTCAGTCAGTATATTTTGCCTTTCTAAATGGTCCATTAAATGTCGGTGGATGATATGTTCTAAAGTTTTGCAAGGAACTGAGGTAATCGAAACGGGTCTATAGTTAACAGGGAGGGTTCTGTCTCCTGATTTGAAAACTGGTGTCACATTTGCCAATAGCCAGTCATGGGGAAGTTCTCCAGTGTCAATGGTCTGTGAGAATATAACCTGCAGGATAGGGGCAAGAATGGCAGCATTCACCTTGAGTATCCTGCAGGGTATATTGTCTGGTCCAGTCGCTTTGTTAATGTCTACCTCAGATAAAAGTTTCTCGATTCAACGGGTATGTACAGTCATTCGAAGTATAGGTGGGTGTGGTGATGGTGATAGTTTCGGCAAGTCTGCTTGTTCTTGTGTAAAATCTGACTGGAACTGTGAATTAAGTGCATGAGCTTTGTCCTGTGGAAGTGTGACCAGAGAATCGTTATGTATAATGTTGTTATACCAGTCGAGTCCTGTTTGCGTGCTTTGAAGAAGCTGTAGAACTGTTTGTAGTTTGGCATGGTGTTTGTGAGGAAAGTGGTTGTGTAGTTATTTTCTACTAGTTGGATTTATCTTTGTAATGTTTTTGCATGATTTTGTAGTGTTCCCAGTGTTCGGTATCGTTTTAACATTTAGCTGTCTTGTATGCTTTTATCTTGTTTCAACAGTAAGTAGGTTTCGTAGCCGTCTATTGAACCATGGTGGTGACTGGCTCCGTGTAACTGTCTTCTTGGGTATGTGCTTGTCCAATGTGTCATGTATAAAGTCGCAGAGACTGTTCCAATTTAGCTCAACAGAATTGGCCATTGGGTCGTTGTCAAGGAATGTGTCTCTAAAGTCAGCTAAGTCTACCGAGATGGCTCCCATGTCAGCTCTGTTGTATAGGTATATTTTCCTGGGTAATTGTATTTTGAATCTTTGCTAAATTCAAGAGATGGAAGAGAAGCAGTGATTGAAGCAGTGGTTGATGGAGATAGGTTACCAAGGCCACCCAGGTGGCAGGGAATGGATGAAAGATTTGAGGAAAATGGGGTGAAAAAAGCAGTGAAACAATTGAAAGCGGGAGAAGCAGAAGGTTTAAATGGTATTGCTGTAGAGTGTATAAAGAAGGGTGGAGATGTGATAATAGATTGGTTGGTGAGACTTTTCAATGTGTGCTTTGTGATGTCAAGGGTACCAATAGACTGGAAGAGTGCATGTATTGTGCCGTTGTACACGGGGAAGGGAGGTCGGCAGGAGTGTTCAAGTTATGGAGGTATTAGTTTATTATCAGTGGTTGCAAAGCTGTATGACAAGGTGTTGATAGAGAGGATAATAAAATGTACGGAGGTTGCAATAGGAGAAGAACAGTGCGGTTTTAGGAGGGGAAGAGGGTGCGTGGATCAGATGTTTGCAGTAAGACAGTTATGTGAGAAGGATTTAGAGAAGCATAAGGAGATATTTTGGGCTTTTATGGATTTGGAAAAAGCATATGATTGTGTGGATCGTGAAGCAATGTGGAAGGTGTTCAGGATTTATGAAATTGGAGGAAATTTGCTGGAAGTAGTTAAGAGTTTTTATGAAGGGAGCAGAACATGTGTTAGAGTAGGAAATGGCGAGCTGGGTGAATAGTTTGAGGTAAAGGTAGGTTTGCGACAGGGTTGTGTATTGTCACCATGGCTGTTTAATATGTTTATGGATGGTGTGGTGAGGGAAGTGAAAATGAGAACTATGGGAAGAAGATTAGGTTTAGTAGGAAAGCGAGATTGGGAGTTGAATCAGCTGCTGTTCGCTGATGACGCAGCATTGGTGGCGGATTCTGAGGAGAAATTGCAGCGGGTAGTCAAAGAGTTTGGAGTGGTTTGTGGGAGGAGGAAACTGAAGGTGAACGTCAGTAAAAGTAAAGTAATGGTGTGTAATAGGGGTGATCGTAGGGTGAATCTAGATGTAAGGCTGGATGGGGAAATATTGGAACAAGTAGAGTGTTTTAAATATCTATGAGGATCGATAAGCAGGAGTGGAGGTATGGAAATGGAGGTAAAACAGAGAGTGTGTGAAGGAAGGAAGGTTTTCGGAGCAATGGGAAGTATGTGGAAGACGAGAAATCTCGTAATGAAAGTAAAGAGTGCAGTGTATCAAGGAATTGTTGTGCCAACAGTGATATATTGGGCTGAGACATGGGCTCTGAAGAAAAAGGAGAGAAGAAAGCTGGATGTGATGGAGATGAGCTGCTTGAGGAGTATGTGTGGAGTTACCCGTAGAGACGGATTGAGGAATGAAGAGATACGTAGTAGAGTGGGGCAGCAGGAACATTTGTCAGCTAGAGTGGACAGAAGAGTGCTGAGCTGGTATGGACATGTTGAACGAATGGGAGATGAAAGGCTTACAAAGAGAATATATGAGTCAGATACAAGGGGAGATAGAAGGGCAGGAAGACCCCCATTGAGATGGAGAGAATGTGTAAGACAAGCTTTGGATGATAGAGGAATGACTATAGATCAGGCAAAGGAAGTGGTAATAAACAGGAATGAATGGAGAATGCTTGTGAATAGTTGAGTGAACACGTGGTCATTTGGGGGAAGGGGTCGGGCGCAAGTTGGACTAGATAATAGTCCATCAGGCACCTGGCCTGGGGAGACGATTAATACGAAGGGTGCGCCTGGAAGTGTGGTGGGCGGGCTTGTGGCTTTGGCTCCGCTGCATGTCTGCCTGCCGAGATTGGAGCCTCTCCGGGTGGTCTGGGGCCGGGGAAGGGCTGGAGCGACCTTGGTGACCCTGATCTCTAGGTATTCTCCTGGGTGACCTAGATGTGTGTGAATTTTGTGTTTTGTCTGTGTTTGTTCGTTGTTTTGTCTTGTGTTTTGTGTTTTCCCTGTTCTTGCTCTGTCTTGAGTCGGCCACCCCCAAGAAATAACAAACAACACAAATAATAAAATAGAGGAAAATAAAAAATAAAAAAATAGGAAAAGTGGGGATTGGGCCTGAGCATATAGATAGATAGAAGTGTTTCTGAAAGTTTAGTTTTATGTTTGCGTCTACAAGTATTATGTCGTGGTCGCTAAGACCTGGTATAACCTGTGTTCGTGTAATGAAATTGGTGTTGTTTGTAGGGAACAAGTCTAATATGTTGGATGTGACCCCATGTCTTATGTTAGGGTTGTTTCTTGCTACGCTAATTTGTGTACGTGTTGGTTCAAGTACTGTTTGTGTGAGTGAATAGGTGTTGATTATGTCAATGAATTGTTCATGTTCATCTACTGTCAGTTTGTGGTAGTATTAGGTCGCCTTCTTGGGCTCCATTCTCCGTTGTCGCTTAAGCTGTCCAGTTAATTTCCGGTAAATTGAAGTCTCCAGCCAGCCATATGTTCTTGGAGGGATCAATTTTAGATAAAGAATCGTCAAGGGACTGCAGGTAATCTAAGTTACTGTTAGGGGGCCTGTAAAATGATCCTATATAAAGTGTCCTGCAGCCCTGTATCCATAACATTTCTGCTTTGTCGCTATCATAACTCCACTGTGGTCTCCGTTCTGTCTGTCTTTTCTATGTAAGGTCATAGTATAGGGACTCTCTGTCGGGAAGACTTCACTGTCCGAAATGTCAGGGTTGAGCCAAGTCTCTGTCCCTATAACGATGTCAGGGTCATTAGTCTCAAGGGTATGGTGAAAAGCGTCTCTTTTATTGATGATGCTACGGAAGTTGATGATGAGGGTTCTAAGGGTGGAAGGATCCCTGTTAGGGGATTTTTTGGAGGAGGTTGCGGTAAAAGGAGGGCTAAGGGTAATAAATGAGATGGGTGATGTTATGGGCGTTATTGAAAATTGGGGCTTGTCGGTAGGATGGTTTGGTGTGTAATGGTGTGGTGGTTGATGCGTCGGGGAGTTCGGGTCATGCAGTCTGTTGTGTGTAGGGTAGGAATAGTCAAGGTCTTCTTGCCTAATTCTGGGGATAGTCACTAAGGGTGAAATGAAATGGTATGGTCTTGTTGGTGGTTGCGGAGGGGAAGATGCAATTTCCGGGAAGCAAAATCTAAAGTTGGTTTTGGATTAAAAGAAAGGGAGGAACTGTAATTTAGGGCTCCACAGTCCCAGCAGATCCACGACAGACTTTTGTCAACCAGCCAGTCAAACGCCACCTTGATACCTCCGACACAGCTGATATGATACCAGCCCAGGTGGGCACGCCAACAAATCTGGCATGGAAACTTGGGGGCACGCTGGTCGGGGTTGACCAAAGCCCCAATGTCACCACATACAAGTAGTAGTAGCATCAGGCCTCGAAAGTTCAATGTATTTTGAAATTTAGTTCTGGCTAGCCCTAGGCTACACAACAAGTGTGTGTATGTGTTTCTGTACATGTAGGTGTCAGGCAATAGTGATTGTGAACTTTGTATGTGCTTACAGCCATGATATTTAGTGTTGTTTGTATTGTAGAGTAAGAAAATAATGTAGAATATGTATAAGGTGGTAGCTACTAGTATAAATGTTGTTTTGTGAGTGTGAGAGTACATTGTTGTTGACACAGACATAATAGGCATCACAAATATCCCCAGTAATATTATAAATTGGTTAACTACTGGGTGAAGTTTAAAGGTATATTAAAAGAAACAGCTATGTAAAACTACTCAGGACAAAAAATTACTAGATAAAAGTTTAAAAACAAACCTTGGCCGGCTGCCCCACCAAAACAAACCTTGGCCGGCTGCCCCACCAAAACAAACCTTGGCCGGCTGCCCCACCAAAACAAACCTTGGCCGGCTGCCCCACCAAAACAAACCTTGGCCGGCTGCCCCACCAAAACAAACCTTGGCCGGCTGCCCCACCAAAACAAACCTTGGCCGGCTGCCCCACCAAAACAAACCTTGGCCGGCTGCCCCACCAAAACAAACCTTGGCCGGCTGCCCCACCAAAACAAACCTTGGCCGGCTGCCCCACCAAAACAAACCTTGGCCGGCTGCCCCACCAAAACAAACCTTGGCCGGCTACCCCACCAAAACAAACCTTGGCCGGCTGCCCCACCAAAACAAACCAGGGTACACAGCTGTTTAGCTAGTGGGGCAATGTGCCTATAAACATAGCTAATAAGCTTTAATAACTAATTAAAAATATTCTAAAAAGTAGTTAACCCGTAAACGGCGGAAAAGCTCTTAAGAGGTTTTACTGGGCGACGGTGGCAAAGCTCTTAAGAGGGAGGCCTAAAAAAAACATTTAAACAGCCCCAGTATCACTAAACATTTTTTTTTTTTTTTTTTTTCCCCTATACCTCATATCACTCCTCCATATCCCCTCCTTCCTCCCTTTCCCCTCCCCCTTCAATTATCACCTATTTTCCCTGTTATTCCCTAATTCGTTGGTATATTTTTCTGCTAACATTAGCAAACTGTGTGGAGGATGTGCTTACGTGCCTAGCAGGTGTGTTACATGACAGAGTGTGTGTATGAGTAGGCTCAGTGTGGCTTGAGGCCTCGTGGAGTGAGGGGTTGCCTCAATTTTCTCCATAATTCATGAATGGGCTCGTCCATCTATATTCGCGATTTTGACCAGAAAAATTATATTTTCACTAGTTTTATTGTTGTTACAGGTTACTATCTTCATAGTGAAGGTAAAATAGGCTCATATGAATAAGTAATAACTATATTTATTGTAAAATGACGATTATAGGCCTGAATGGAGCCTATATGCTCGCCCATGGGGACCGGGTTCAATCCCCCCCCCCCCCCCCTCGCCGTTACCGGGTAATATTCAATTTGATGACATGAGTGAGGTGCTGAGGTAAAGAGGAAAAAGACTAAGGAGAAGGAAGGGTGGACACGATTGACACGTCCGTCTCCCATGGATGCACAACAACTCAATTAAACTGACTTGATCGCTTGCCCCAATTACATCACTTGATTCGCTGATACCAATTTGTCCAATTGATTGTTTTGCTCAAATTGACCGACACAACATACTGCTTAGCACAATTCATTCAAATTGGGTGCAGGGAATTTTCTTTGACCTATTTGAGTGCACGGTTCAATTGAACCAATTTGGTAATTTGGTCCAATTTGCTTAATCAGATTAATTGGAATGCTTGGCTGATTTTAATCACTTAACGCATATGACCATTTCAAGCATTTCGCCCATACCATGATTCTTTCATACAAATAGGGAGGGATGAACAAGCTGAATTTAAAGAGGTCTGGGTAGTTGAGCGGTGTTTGCAACTTTGCAGCATTTGTTGTTGTTCTCCTTTTTGTGATTCTTGATGGAAAAGAAAGAACTCTCATGCAGAAATCAACCATGTTATCTTGGAGATTGTCACAAGAGGGTAAGAAGAGACAGGGCTGATGGTGGTTCAGAACTGATCACTTGCATACAAATTGAGCATTCACTTCCAATCAGCCACGAAACAAAGCGCGCACTTAGACCCAGTTGGTCACTCTGCCTAAGATGGCAGATCTGCTAAATCAAATACTGCAAATAATATTATTATGAGTTATCTGCTCAACAGGTGGCGTTGTGTGTTACTCAGTTACTTGTTCGTCAAAGGGAATCCACGCAATGCGAGCTAAGCTCATTATTATCGCGCCTCCTTAACTGGGAATGTATTGCGTGAAATGCATGTTAAGTGTTTTATGTACTGTTGGAATGGCTGTGGATGTGTGTGTAGTCTGTATTTAGCCAATTGGCGACATCGAAATCGAAGGCTTAGGGTGGATCTGTATGGTACCATTCTCACTATAGACGGTACCGTCTCGCCCGAAGGCTTAGGTAGCCATCAGCTTAGGTGAACCATATGATACCCATCTCGCCTTGTACCAATTTTGCCAACCCCAGATGGGACGTCACAACGTCGTCCACTTATTCCATGTACCTATTTACAGCTAGGTGAACTGAAGCTAACACATGAAAGGAGACAAGCCCAATTTGTCTCCGCCCGGCCGGGGATTGAACCCCCGACCCCTCGTGTGTGAGACGAGAGCTCTACCTACTAGGCTACGGGCTGTGTGTGTAAGTGTGAGAGTCCGAGTGTAGGGGGTGAGACAGTGAAGCACGGGAATGAGGTGGCTTCAGAGATGGGGTTGTTTCGGGCCATGAGTGAGCACCGTGCCTCATGTGAAGGCAAGATGGCAGGTGCTCGTTGTACTCCACGTGCTTCACATGTCTCACTCCCTAGACTGGAACAAGACCTCACAGGCTTCACTGTTTATTGTAAAGCGGTGAATGTTAAGCCTCTCAGCCTATGCCCGAGAGGAAGTAAGTTGGAATATAGGAAACAAAAAAAATAAATAAAAAAAAAATAAGCACAAAATGGCGAACAGAATGGCCAGCCATTCCAGAAAGGCTAATTCAGTTGCTTGATCCAAAAAAGTTACTCAAACGTATCAATATAATCTCTGCCCAGATCAGCTATGGATCTGCCTTGCCCAAACTTGGACTATGTTCAATTTAAATGTGGCCTGCAATGCCCACTCAGTCAGAAATGGCTGCTCGGCCTAAAATTGCTGATCAGGCCAAACCTACCACACATTATCATTTAATTTTGAACAAAATCGACCATTTGACCCACAATGGAGCAGATTGGCCCCTCAGCCT
This sequence comes from Lithodes maja, assembly GCA_037953745.1. Taxonomy (NCBI): domain Eukaryota; kingdom Metazoa; phylum Arthropoda; class Malacostraca; order Decapoda; family Lithodidae; genus Lithodes; species Lithodes maja. The sequence goes on from JBAKBP010022251.1 coordinate 12,777, forward strand.
ACCAACTTGTACCAAATTGGCCACAAACCAAAAATACCAATCAGCCCATAACGACTGGTCGCACTTATTCGATAGTTTGTTTCAAACAGGCCATTGACCAAAACAGCCACTCGGTTCCAGCACAACCACTTGGTCCAAAAACAACTGATTATCCCCAATCACACAACTGGCCTATATTGGCTGATGACCAAAATGGTCACTCAACCCAGATTGGAAAAACTCAAAGCAGTCACATTCTCATAATTGCTAATCCCTTATAATTAGCCACTCGGCACTCTTTGACTTCGAACCAAGAATGGCCACTCAGCCGGAATCAAGAATCAAGCATGAGCTCTGCCGGAAATTAGCCAAACCAGCTGCAGATCAAAACGACCATTTGACCTATTTCAGCTGTGTACCAATTCGACCACTCAGCCCAAAGCAGCCGCTTGGCCAAACATAGTTGCATAACCTAAATTGGCTGCTTAACAGAAAGTGGTTATTCACATCGTAAAGGCTGCTTATTTTTTTTTTTCTATGTGAATGAGGGAGACAAAAGGCATAACTGCCTGCAGCGAGTGCCTCCCCCAGAGTTGAAAGAGTGACAGGGCCAAAATCAAGGGACGTTCGAGCTAAAATGCCTGGACACACGGAGTTTGAAACAATTTATGTCATAGGAAGAGGGAAAGACTGATTCCGGGAGAGAGTTCCAGAGCTCAGCAGTTGAATAGAAGAAAGTCTGAGAATAGCATTTCACTCATGGGTTGGAGAGTTGCACAGAGTAGGGGTGCGATTGTGTTGCAAGGCGGGTACTATGTACCCTAGAGGAGGTGGTATACACTGGGAAAGCTCCGAGGAACACTGATTATTGTAGTAGCGATAGAATAACAAGAGAGATGCAACATTGCGGTGAAGAGAGAGAGTTGGTGAGTGGACGGGAGTAAATGATACGAAAGGCTTTCCTTTCTACTTTGTCTAGGAGTGCGGTGTGAGAGAATCCTCCCCACACATGTGAAAAATACTCAATACAAGGACGCAATGTGCCCCTGTACAGAGCAAGAAGCTGAGCAGAGGTAAAGAACCCCGTGAGGCGGTTGAGCACACCCAGCTTCTGGGAGGCTGCTTTAGCAAGACTGGTAATATGGTCCTTCCAAGTGAGAGCAGAAGAAAAAGAGACACCGAGAGTATTGAGAGAAGATGAAGGATTGATTTTTGTATTGTTGAAGAATAAGGGATACTCTTCTGGAGGTTCCTGAAGGGTAGTAAGATGGAAAAATTTGGTTTTGGAAGTATTAAATGCAACAAGGTTTTCTTTACCCCAATTGGAAATAGTAGCTAGATGAGAAGATAAGCGCTTTATGGCTTCATTACGTTTGTTTTTGAGGGACTGCTGGCTGGGGCGTTCTGGAAAAGTAATTGAGTAGTGTAAGGTAGAGTCGTCTGCATATGAATGGATGGGACTGGATGTACAGTTGAGAAGATAATTTACAAAAATTAGAAAGAGAATAGGAGATAGGACAGAACCCTGATGAACACCGGAGTTGATAGAATGAGGAAGTGAGCGATGGCCGTCCACAACCACAGCTATGGAACGGCCGGAAAGGAAATTAGAGACAAAGGCACAGATGGAAGGATAGAAACCGAAGGAGGGTAGTTTGGAAATTAAAGATTTGTGCCAGACTCTATCGAAGGCCTTCGATATGTCTAGTGCAACAGAAAAAGTCTCACCGAAGTCCTGAAAGTTGGATGACCAAGAGTTAGTAGGATATGAAAGAAGATCACCAGTAGAGCGACCCTCAAGGAGCCATACTGGCGATCTGAGAGCAGATTATGAGAAGATAAATGCTTAAGAAATTTGGAAGCAAGAATAGTTTCAAAAACTTTAGAGATACAAGAGATGAGAGCAATTGGACGATAGTTGGAGGGTTGAGATCGGTCACCCTTCTTTGGGACAGGTTGAATGAGAGGAAAACTTCCAGCAAGAAGGGAAGACGTTAGAGGAGAGACAGAGACGAAAGAGTTTGCCTAGGCAGGGAGTCAGCACGGAAGCACAGTTTTTGAGTACAACAGGAGGAACACCGTCCAGACCGTACGCCTTCTTAGTATTAACCCATTCGTAGCGGGGCCCGACTCTAGTCCGTATAGAGAACACCAGCCCAAAGAGCGGGGCCCGACCTGAGTCTGTGTGCAATTTTGGCGCAATATTGGCTCTGAGAGAGAGACGAGCGACGGGAGGAGCGTAGGTTGCCTCATGACCACTCGCCACGGCTGCCATGGGCCTACTGACATGTACTCCACACACATCCACCCTCCCTCCCTCGCTACACACTTATTTATGTAACGAAATGACCGTATTTTAGAGATTTTGCCCTTCGGTTGTACGATCGTTGCAAGACAACCAGTGATCGTAGAAGGATGGTTCAGGTGTCATTGGAAAGCTCAATTAACGTCCTTTCAGTGATACATAATTGTATTACGCTCTGGCTCTTGTTTATGCATGAAAAAGAGCACGGAAACAAGGCCATTTTTGGTAAAAAAAAAAAAAACGCTGGGCGGCACGGTGAAATATACTCCATCACCCGCTCTTATTGTGTTAAGTCCAGAGAGGGTAGAAAGTACATCTTTAGAAGAGATTAGGATATTAGGCATAAGTAGGAGAGAGGGGGGTGGAGAGGGAGGAATAGCACCGGAATCATCCAAGGTGGATGTTATGCCGGGTTATAATACAACCTAGCTTAGTTCTGGGTCTTTACTCAAATCCAACTATGGACTTTTAGACTCAATATTCTCTCAACAGGATCACGTCGAACACGTTCTTATTCACAAATTAGGTACTCAATCAGGTTAAGATGACACAATAAATACACACTGGCAAGTATACACTCTTGTTTATTCAATGGGCATATATGTATGGTGGAATACCCCTTGACTATTATGAGAGAATAACAAGGAATGTAGGGGGCATAGACATACACAATATGACAGGTACTTTACACAGGTAAATAGGCCGATAGTGTGGAGAGATGATTACCGTACTATTATAAGGAATAGTCAGTGATCAAGTACTAATGGGTATCACACTCTAAGGTCAGGCAATGTCACACAATGTATACTGTATATATCAAGGAATAATATTATGATGGAAGTATGCAATAATATTCTGACAAACATACACATAGATAAAACCCTTGATAATAATATATATGAGAGTCGAGTATCTACTGTGAATGATTCTGAGCAAGTTTCAGGCAGGTTGAACAAAGTTTATGGCTGCGCGTCAATAAGTTAGGGCAGAGCAAAAGGGAAAGTGAATGAGGGGGTGCGGGGGAGAAGCTCGCTCGCGGTTGGGGGGGGGGGGGGAGAGTGAGGGGGGGAGATTTAAAGGGCTCCCGCACAAGGATTATTGTTGGCTAGGTAGGTCGCTCAGGTCATATGTTTAACTGCGATGATCAAAATAGTAAATATAGTTAGTGCGATATTATTCTGATCTATCTATCTATCTATTGCCTGACGCCGTGATCCCCGAAGGGGTGGCCACGAACGAACCGCCCCCATGCACCTCTGTCCCCAGTCAGTCGACGCCCCTCCCCCCAACCAGCACCGCCTTCATTCATGTAGTTCCTCACTCCATCCTTCCACCTCATATTCGGTCTACCTCTCCCCCTCTGTCCCTCCACCTCGCTCTCGTACACCCTCTTAGTCATTCTCTCGCTTTCCATACGTTCCATATGGCCGAACCATCTCAAGTTGTTCCTTTTCACCCTTTCCAGCACATCTACCTCCACACCACACCTCCTTCTTACTTCCTCATTAGTCTGTCTATCCCTCCATGTAATTCCGCACGCACTCCTTAAGTAATTCATTTCCACTGCTCTCACTCTTGGTCTGAGTCTCTCAACCAACGCCCATGCTTCGCTTCCGTAAGTCAGTGTCGGGATTACCACACTGTCATGCAAGGACTTCTTCACTTCCATACTGACCACCCTATTTCTTGTTACTGCTTTTAGCGTTCCTACAACCCTCTTCCCCTGTTGTACCCTCTCTCGCACCTCTTCATCCATAGTCCCATCTTTACTCAACACACTGCCCAGATACTTAAAAGAGTTGACGATCTCCATAGCCTGACCGTTCAGCTTCACCTCACACTCTGTGACTTCACCCCTTTCGAAGACCATAACCTTGCTCTTCCCCGTATTTACCTTCAAATTCCGTTTTTCGCACACTGTTCCAAACTCATTTACCAGACCCTGCAACTCCCATTCATTATCACTCATCAGAACTGTATCATCCGCAAACAGCAGTATAGGTAGCTTCCACTCAATTCCCTCCCTTTTCAGCGATACACCAACATCCACTGCTCTTGATAGTATTTCTTTCATAACTCCATCCATATATACAGTAAACAACCACGGGGACATCACACACCCCTGTTTCAAACCAACATTCAGGTCAAAGAACTCGCTCTGCTCACTCTCCACACGTACTGCCGCCTTTGCACCCTCATACATGCTCTTCACTGCTTTCAGCAACTTGCCCTCTACTCCGTATATTCTAAGTACTTTCCACAAACCTTCTCTATCCACTCTGTCATAGGCCTTCTCCAAGTCCATAAAGGCAACATACACCTTTTGTTTCTTCTCCAGATACTTCTCCACAACACAATTCAGGGTAAAAATCTGATCTACACATCCTCTTCCCTTCCTAAAGCCTCCCTGCTCGTCGCCTATCCATTTCTCCGTTCTCACTCTCACTCTCTCAATCACTACCCTACTGTATACCTTCCCTACTACGCTTAGAAGACATATTCCTCGGTGGTTACCACACACTCCTCTTTCCCCTTTGCCCTTATATAGTGGGACTATTATGCCAGTCTTCCAGTCATCGGGTGCACTCCCCTTCTCCCATGCTAGTTTGCACATTTTCCATACCCATTCTATCACTATCTCACCACCATACCTCAACATTTCCCCACACACTCCATCTGTTCCTGGTGCTTTCCCCAACTTCACTCTTTTCATGGCTTCCCACACTTCTGACCTCCTGATCCCCACCTCCTCCTCCACTACTTCTCTTCTTCTCCCTCCCATACCATATCCAGCTATGTTTGCTGGCTCTTCATTCCTTTCATTTAGCAACTCACTGAAGTACTCCCTCCATCTTTCGACTCTCTCTTGCTTCTCGGCTAGCATTCTCCCATTCTTATCTTTCACACCCTTACTGTTTCCCTTGCTACCTTCCCTAATTTTCTTGACTTCTTTCCAGAACAGTTTCTTACTCTCCCTCCATTTTACACTCAGATTCCTTCCAAATTCCTCATCTACTCTTCTCTTACTTTCCTTCACTACTCTCTTCACCACCCTCTTACTCTCCACGTACCTCGCTCGTTTCTGTCTCTCGGAATCTTCATTCCCTCTACTACCCAACCACTCTCTATATGCTTTCTTCTTTTCTTCCACAGCTATTCTTACCTCTTCTGTCCACCATGCTGTACCTTTCACTCCCCTCCCTCTTCTCCTCACTCCACACACCTCCTCACATGCTGCACAGATCTCATCCTTAAACACCTTGCTCATCTCCTCCACTTCCTCCATAACTTCCAGGTCGAACCCACCTAGTCGTCTTTCCACTGCTCTCCTGTACTCCTCCCTGACTTCCTCCTCCTGCAACCTCTCCACCCTCCTCACCATTCCACCCTCCTCTCGCCTCCCTCCCGCTCTCCTCACCCACTTCTTTTGTATCCTAACCTTAGCTACCACTACATAATGATCAGACAGACCCCCTCCAATACCCCTATACACCCTAGCATCCATCACAGATTTCTTCATTCGTTCATCCACACATACATAATCAATCAATGACTTTCGTTCCACCACTGTCTTATCCTTCATTGTCAACATCCGTTTCCACGTGTACCTGTGGATCATTCTGTGTCGGAAGAAGGTGTTGGCTATCCACAGCCTCCTCCCCACACATACGTCCACAAGTGCACTACCATTCCCATTCACCTCTGATGGTACCCCCCACCCTCCCACCACTCCCTCAACTTTCCTATCACCCACCTTACCATTCATATCCCCAATCAGAAATATTCTTTCGTTCTTGTCAAACTTCTCCAGGCACGCCTCCACATTCATCCAGAACTCCTCTTTCTTTCTTTCAAGTATATCCTCTGTCGGGGCATACACGCATACAATCACCCACGTTTGTATTCCTACTTTCATTCTCACCCACACAATCCTTGAACCCACAGACCCATACTCTCTTACACATTCCTTCCATTTGCTACTTACAAACAAACATGCACCTTCTCTCGCTATTCCTTCACTCACTCCAGCACACACACCTATTCCACACTCCCACTCTCTCACATCTGAACCTTTCCATTTGGTCTCTGTCATTCCACATACATCCAGCCTGGCATTCACTAACACTTCCAGAACCTCTCTCTCTTTTGTGCCATCATTCATGCCACTAACATTCCATGTCGCCATTCTCAGAATGTCCGAAGGCATGTCCTTAGTCGGTCGTGGTTCGTCAACGTTGGTTCCGTCCGCATCCGAGGCTGTTCGTTCGTTTTTTTTTGCTTAGATATTTTTTCCGGGTGGGGGTCGCAAGCCCACCGACCCAACCTCTTTAGTCGCCTCTTACGACACGCAGAAGGCACGTGGGGCATATTCTATTCCCTAACCCCCAGGGGGGATGATGAAGGGGGGAAATGTATTGAACTTCAAAGGGGAGGGGAAGTGAATTATGTACTATTAATGGTATACTTAAATTAGCAGGCGAGACTTTATATCATGAGCACACGATTAATTACTTCTTATATGCAAAGATAATCTCAAGGGTCGAGGAAGTCAATATTTAATGATTTACATCTACTGAAATATGCTCGAAGGTTGGAATTAACCTAACTGAATCAGGCAAGAGTTTGATTACAGTAGATTAGAGAACGCATCAATAAATTAGCGTGTACAAGTAGTGACAATAAGACTACAAGGTAAATATGGCGTACACGACGAAGTTGTACTTAGATGGAAATACCTGATAAGGTATGAAGGAGGTGTGAACTGGTTAGCAGATTCCTCTATGGAATACAGACAATTGGCGTTGTATTCGAGTTGATGAATAATTGGACAATAGATCTACACAGAAACTAGATTTCCTAGACGAGCAGGATCGAAATTATCTATTTCATAAGAGAATAAACTAATACGTTATTCACAAAGTACACTATTAACCCACATCAAATTTAGGCGTAATAGGGGGGGGGGGGGGGAGGGGGGAGAGACCGAGTTCAAAAATAGGTATGAAATTGAGCGTAGGTTCTAGGTAAGAGTGAGGGTGTTAGAAGGGAATTAATTCACAGTATACACTTCAGCTTCAACTTGGTACACACATAAAATAGAATGGACATACACAAGGAAAATCTGTGAGTATTCGGCTTGATTATGAATTTACACTCTTATGCAACGTATGCGTAGAATGATTGTGGATTATGAGTTTAGTAGAGAAATTAACACTAGATCTTGGGCACAGATCTACACAAGGTTTAATCTGGTTACTACAGGATTAATGCATACGCAATAAATTAAGGATCTTAGGCACAGATCAAACACAGAGATTAACAATGAATATTCACATATTATACCTTACCTTCACATCAATAATCACAACGTAACATACTCAGAGACACTTAGGAGGAGCTGGGGGGGGGGGGTTGAGGTTCGAAATCAAGTTCTGGCCGACGTAGAGCGTAGGTTCGCCTGGCCAGACTTCAGGGCTGCTTCACACCGTCAGGAATCCCACGTCCAGATGTCAAAGGCACACAACAGGGCTCGTTCTAGGCTCGAGGGGGAGGGGAATGCAGTTGCCACTTTTAGTTAGATGCTCTGGACTTTTCAGACTTAAGAACATTATCGAGGTGGAAGTGCTTGCTCTCTCACAATTTCGTTGAGTACATGTTCAGATATTTCAATGTTAAAGGGATATAGTGAATCGTTGTGACATCAATACTGAAGTAAATACTTAACTTAAAAATACATGGTAGTTATCATTTGGTACCTAATCATTTAAAGTGTTTTATTTAATACTCCAGAGAGAGTTATTAAGTCTAGGAAGGATATAATAGCAGTTCTGGTGATTTTATTATAATTGGGGGTTATTTGTGAATCCGGGAGTAACTCTGGTCTTCTCTATGTTCCTGGGTTGGTCCAGAGTTCTTCGTAACAGTCTTGTATTGTAGATTCTAATATCTCCACTTGTGTCGGTAGCACTCAGGTCTTTGATGTTGAATTTGCATAAATATTTTCTTGGTGTACTGCAAATCTGGCTGCTGGTGCAATGAAGGTTGGTGATTGGTGGGGAGGGTTTGAAACCTGGATGGTGATTGGCTGACACTCCCATTTTTTAGAAGATGGTGATTTGGTAGTCAGAAAACGGGAATGACCAGGTACAATGGGGTACTCCTCTGTTTCTCGTTTCTCCTTATCATGGGGGACTGGTATGGAATGGTGTCTTGGTTGTTTATGTCTCCGTTTGTCCTTCCTACTCACCTGTAGGCTGGCAATCCTACAGGTGTTTCCCAACCCCGCCCTATCCAACCCCGTCACTTCAGTGGAGTTTCTAGCAAAAGTTTGAGCGAAGAGTTCAGCTTTGTCATAATGACTGCATAACCCATGGCTTATATCTGCCGCTTGACCCAATTCGAATATTTGAACTCATTTGTCCACTCTCAACAGTCTGAGCTCATCCCCAAAATACCAATCTTGTGTGCAATCATTGAGGGGGGAAATAATAGGGTTAGAATGATGGGGGAAGACGACAGCGGTATTCCTTGGTTTGCAAGTTATTTACTTCTACCTTATTCCTTCATTCTTCATCCCATCCTTCCTCCTCCGCCTCTGCCCTATTCTTGCTCCCTCTTATCTCTTGCTTGTCTTCTTCCTCCTCATTCAGGTTTTTCGTTCACTCATTTTCCTCTTACAATGGTTCAGTTTGATTCTTCTTATATCTCCCCTACTTTCCCATTCTTTGTAAAGTGTTCTTTGCACTCCATAACCCTCTGTACCACACAATGCCTTCTCAGAACATAAATCCTCGTCAAATCCTTCACATTTTGATCAAGAGTGTTGTAATGGCCACTCGGAGCACCCCTTTTATCGTTTTTTTTTTTTTTTTTTTTTAGTGCGTTCAGATTTTCCTGCGCTCTTTAACTCTGATTTCCTTTTTCCCTTTTCCAGCATTCCACTTTTCTGCTCTTTTGTGTCTTTCATTTCTCTCCCTTTCCTCTTTTGTTATCTTGTATCTTCTTTCACTGTTCTTCCTTGTGTCTTCGTATATATTCTCCGCACATTAGTCCTCTAATTCTCCTTCCTTCTCTCTCCTTCCTTAACCATCTTCCTCACATTCTTCCTCCTACCTACTATATTCTTCCTGCATTCTGCCTCGCCCTTTGCATAGCCATCCTTCCACCCTGCTAGCTCTTATATCCTTCATCCTGTTTTACCTCCTCCCCATATGTTTGTTCCCGCTGTGCTACATGTTGCCAGCTCAGAGCAATAAGCCCTCCACGTTTTACTGAATGCGCTGGAATGGCTAGTCGTTTTATATGCGTTTTTTTTCTCCTTTATTACCTCCCCTTCACCATCGCGTCGTTCATCATTATTCTCTTCTCTAATTTGTTTGTTCTCCACCTTTGTTTCTTCCGAGGATAAGCTTTTTGTGTAAGATAAGCTAGAGTGCTCGACTATGAATCGAGAGAGTGTCTAGTCCACAAACGGAACTTTCAATAGTTGTTTCGATATTTTACAGTGTTCTACGGGTATTTGGCTAAACCACGATGTCAAGATAGATACTCATCATATCGTTACCAACTTCTAACATGTATATCATGAGGCCATATTGGAAAATACTGTCTTATCAAACTAAATATAGCGTGCATTAGGGAATTGCCAAAATCTAGCAAAGGCAAATTTAATGTCACGATCTCAATGCTTCGTTTGATGATATCAGAGTCTCACAAGAAAAACATGTTATTGAACGTTTTTGATCCATAAGATCAAACATTTAGGACATCAATAAAGTTCTACCTCTGTGATGTATTCATTTCTACTCCCTTCCCCCCCCCCACCCCCCCTTCCCCCTGCTCCTAATCTCACTGTTCTTGCCTCTCCTGCTTCTTCCTCCACCGTTTCTTTCTTATTTCCCACTGTTCTATCTTTCACTTCACACAATATTCCTGTTCCCCATACTACTTTTCCCCTCCGCTTGTTTCTTCGTTCATTCTTCATCCTCTCCTAATTGCTCCTCCTCTTTGCCCTTTGTCTTCTCTTTCTCTCTGATGCAGTTCTTCTTCTCCTCTTCTTCATTCCACAATCAGAAATTTTTTGTCTCCTTTCTTACCCCTCCAATTGGTTCTGTATTCCCATTAACTCATTCCCCCTCTTTACAGTCTGTCTTTCTTTACTTTATCCTACATGTTTACCAAGCATAATTCCTTCTTTCATCCAGTTTCCTTCACATTCCTTCATCTTCGCTTGTTCCTTTCCACCCCTTTTCTTCCCACCTAATGCATCCCTCCTACTTTTCAAATTTCCCATATTACCTCGATCGCTCCCACTCTATCTCCCCAGCTACTCCCTGCTGTGCTACATATTGCCTTCTCAGAACAAGAGGAAGTTCTATCTCTCTCTCTCTCCCTCTCTCCTTTTGATCACCCTTTTCTATCTTGTAGTGATCCTCGCTCCTTCCTTACGTTCGTTATAATTATTCCCTCATTCATTCATCCATAACCATGTTTTTGTCTTTACTTTTCCTAACATTCCCAAATCCGTCGTCTCTCATTTATCCCTTTCTTCACATCCTTCCTCTTTCTTTCCAGTACATCCTTCCTTTTCCTCCTGCTCCTTCTTTCACTTTTCCCATCCTCTTTTTTATTCTTCCCTTCTAATTCTCTCTCTCATTCTTCCTTCCAAACTCAACCCTTCATCCTATGCCTTCACCTCCTCTCTGCTCGACAAAATGCCTACACAAAAGAAGAAGCCCTGTCACACCCTCCACATTTTGCTCAAAGAGTACAGTAATGGCCACTCTGCCTCGCTCCCACCTACTCGTAACTCAAAAGTACTTACAACACTGAGGTGCATTCTTTGGAAGTAGGAGAGACGAAAGACAAATATGAGACATACTTAATTTTACAACAGGGAAAATTATTATACAGGGAAACGTTTACCTTGAGTTTTATTTATACACAATGGCAGATAATATGACATGTAAATAAGCAAATACATATACAAGATATATAAGTTTTTAGTAGTAGAAATATTACATACAACAAATTATAGTGGCCCCGGAATCATTGACGATATGCCTTATACAATAATGGCTCTGTTTGAACCCCAGAGTCAGCTGTTGAAATCACCCGCCTCGGAGCGTAGAGACCAATTCATCGTAAGTGTACGCTCATAATTACTTACGGACTCGTCCTTATGATGCGGATGTCACTACGAAAAAACAATAAAAGAAAACAAATTAGAACTCTTATCTGTTTTACGCTTGCTTCCCGTAGTGCAGATGTTTGCTAGCGTGGGTTTCAACTCTAGATGCTGCTACGTCATCTTCCTTAACTGGTGCTTATGTTCTGGGTGTGGTGTCCCGAGTTCGAATCCCGGGAGGGCCATATGCTTTCATTAGTTTATTCAAGTACATTGGGGTTTGTATTTGATAGTAATGTTAAAGAACGGGGTGTTACTTATATCAAGATACTCTAGAAAACATCAGAACGAATGGGAAGGGGATGGTTGGGAGGGACGGAATCGTCAATGATTCCGGGGCTACTACTAAATATTAGGTTTTCCTTCTTCCCTTCGGGACTCAAACCTATGATTTATTAGTGGCCCTTTCATCATTGACGATATGCCTGATATCACAAGACTGGAGGGGGACATTCGTGATAAATATCAACACCACTAACAATAATATAGGATGAGAATAAACCCTTTGCTTAGAGCTCTAACTTTGTATTTTTGTGACAAAAATACAATAAAACTGTAAAAGGAGGTACAGGTAGCGTACTTAAAAATATACCTGTGTACAAACTTTCCTAAATCTAGAAGAGAGATTGTATAAAATTGCACTTAATATAAACTTATCGATTATATGTACAAATAGTTCACTTACATGCATACAACATAATTATGTAACTCTATAAAATATAAAGTATTTGCCTATGCATATCACAATATACAATACAAAATATTGTTTTCTCTCTTGACTAGCTTTCGAGTCCTCGAGTCCTCGAGTAACCTTAGGATAATGAGTATCACAGTGCACACGCACTAACCATGTCCGGCGGGCTGAGGGTCTTAGCACCGAACACTTCAGATCCGCTGTCTCAATGCAACGCATGTCATTCGTGGTTTATTTAAAGTAACAGATAGGTAACGTGTCAAGAAGGTGTGATTGGACGCCGACAAATTTGTTTGCAGAATATCATTGACTGAGTAATTCTTTAAAAACCGAAGTGAAGCTGCCCTCTTCCGTATGTCATGAGCCCACCCAATGGCTCCTGGATTACTTTCCCTGATAACATCTATCAACATAGCTGCTAAGTGCCGCTTGCTTCGTAAGACGTTTACCTGTCTGATTAACCCAAAGAGCTCCCGGTTGGTTACGCTGGGACACTCCAACATAGGATGGTAATGACTTCACCGGACATAGCTTGTGGTGTGTGTCATCTTGTTTGAGTGCCGGAACCTCAAATTCATTAAGCACATGCTCATTGTGTTCGTTTTTCGCGATAAAAGTTGGCGACGGCGCAATCTGAACACTTGCGTTACGCCGTGCGAACCTAAACCAATTGGGTTTGTTGCTCATCGCTGCCAGCTCAGATACCCGGTTTCCTGTAGCCAAGGCCATAAGGAACACAGCCTTCTTTAAAATTGAATCAAAAGTAGGTTTGTGACTATATTCTGAGAATGAAGTAATGACAAGGCTTTGTCAAGCGACCAGGAAGGCATGAGCTGGCGTGGTGGTGGGCGAAACTTGAAGCATGCACGCATGAATGCCTTCTCCTCCGCCTGCGGCACTGAGAGTCCCGTTAAATATTTGTTTTAACTCTGATAGCGGTCATGTGATTCTTTAATGTGACTACTGACAAGCCTTTACGTTCAAATAGGTAGTATAAGTCTTTGAAAATTAAAGACACCGAGGCCACGGATTGGTCAGTTTCCACGATCCAAGTAGTGAGATTGGTATTGGCGTCTAGTAGAGAGAGTATATTGATTGATAAATATATTGGTAAGGCTGTCCCCATAGTGGGCTAACCATTTGGCCTTTTGAATATTCACAAGGCAAAAGCCAGCGAGGTCTTTAGGTTGCCAATCATCTCTAAATGGAAATACGAGATCAGGAGCGACGCTGGGTTCTTTCACCATGTCTTCAATTGGGAGTACCACACCTGAGCCGGCCACAGGGGCGCGATCATCGAGACTAAGCCTCGATAACCCCGTAGTTTGTGAACTACTTAACACATGATTGAAGTGCCTGGTGGTGGAAATAGATAAATGTAATTCCATTTGTTCCAGTCCATCAGCAATGCGTCTGGTCCTCCCACCGGGGTTTGCGCCCAGCGAGTGAAGAAGAGAGGGAGTCTGTGGTTCTCCTCGGATACGAATAAGTCCACTTGTGGATGGCATGGCTCTGCAGTCATCCATTGAAAGATGGTTTGCTTGAGCGCCCATTCTACTAGTGTGCTCTGTGTTCGTAATAGAGTGTCTGCCCACACGTTGGCTACGCCTGGCAGATATGATGCGTGAAGATAAATGTTTAGCTTTTCCGCTTAGACAAAGATCTTTTTCAACAACTCTAGCAACACTCGAGACCTCGTTGACCCCTGCTTCCGAATGCACGTGACTTCATTCAGATTGTCCATTCGAAAGGCTATTGATTTTCCTACTAGAGTCGAACCGTGGGCCTGAAGGAATAATAGGGGGACTAGCAATTCTTTAGTATTGATATGAAACTCCTTGAACCGGGACCGAAGACCCTGACCTTGGTGTCCGAGGTTTGACTGATACCCATCCCATGGTACCTGAAGCATCGGTGTCTACCCTAACCGTAGGCTGAGGAGATGTACATGTCATAAATGAGTGCAATATTTCTGGCCTCGCCCAGACCGCCAGTAAGTTGTGGATTAATTTTGGGATATGCCATGACTTGTCCGCCGGCAAAAGCGGAAAATGTCTGTTTCCCTCCAAGATTAACCTCTTTACTTTCAACCGGCCCAAATGTACCGTTAGTTGAATCCAGTTGAGAGAGCCGACGAGGTACTCCCACACCTTCCTCGTGGTAGTCAGACTGTGGAGAAAGCGAAACAGCTTCCTGCGAAACCTGTTGCGATTGTCCACACTCTGACTGAGATTTATGTGTGATGTGTCCCACAGCAGCCCTACCCCCTGAATTACCCTCGTTGGGACAAGATTTGGCTTTGCCAAGGTGATTTTGAACCCAAGGGATTTTACATGACGTAGAATGATATTGATATGTTGGAGGCATTTTATCTCGGATTCCGCTATCACTAGCCAGTCATCTAAGTACCACATGATCGTGATCCTTTGCCGTAATAGTGGTAACAGGGCTAACCTACGCCCTATGTCCTCTGGCAACTTCCTAACCAAAAAGACCCTTAAGTCTTGACGAGCCCGAACCGTTTCCAAGAAAGCGACCCATATATCGCCAAGGGTCTGGACTGAATTTTGCAAAAGAAGGCGCCTAGTAAGAAACAGGGCCTTGGTTGCTTGTGTATCAACAACTGCTTCAGTCGTCCGAATAAGGGACTCAGCCAACTGGCGACTGACCAGAAATTGAGACAGGAGCCTCCAAGCCTTTTGCTTTAGTTTATAATCCTTATCAATCTGCGAGGGAGTAGGACTAGAAAATGGGTCATTAATTTCACACAAAGATAATTTAGGGGCGCTTAAGAAATCCAAAACTGATTTAGATACTACTCCGGCAATGACTACAGGTAATGAGAACCAACTATGCTGAGGAATTTGATGAGTTGATTTACTGGTTATTGTACTTGCAAAATATTGCGCTTCCGCCTCCCAGTCTAGCCAAGGACCCGTGCCTACCGTTCCGATCTGTAAGACTGGATTGCCGGACTGATCCCTAATTGGCTGGGTGTCTAACTCTGTTGTTAGAATAAAAAGGTCTTTAATATCATTAAAACCATCCAGCTTAGACCAATCCGCATACAGTCTCACAGACGAAGCCGGTGGCAATGCTGGTGAAGGTCTATCTATCTATCTATTGCCTGATGCCGTGATCCCCGAAGGGGTGGCCACGAACGAACCGCCCCCATGCACCTCTGTCCCCAGTCAGTCGACGCCCCTCCCCCCCACCAGCACCGCCTTCGTTCATGTACTTCCTCACTCCATCCTTCCACCTCTCATTCGGTCTACCTCTCCCTCTCTGTTTCTCCACCTCGCTCTCGTACACCCTCTTAGTCATTCTCTCGCTTTCCATACGAACCATCTCAAGTTGTTCCTTTTCACACTTTCCAGCACATCTACCTCCACACCACACCTCCTTCTTACTTCCTCATTAGTCTGTCTATCCCTCCATGAACTCCGCATGCACTCCTTAAGTAATTCATTTCCACTGCTCTCACTTTTGGTCTGAGTCTCTCAACCAACGTCCATGCTTCGCTTCCGTAAGTCAGTGTCGGGATTACCACACTGTCATGCAAGGACTTCTTCACTTCCATACTGACCACCCTATTTCTTGTTACTGCTTTTAGCATTCCTACAACCCTCTTCCCCTGTTGTACCGTCTCCCGCACTTCTTCATCCAAAGTCCCATCTTTACTCAACACACTGCCCAGATACTTAAAAGAGTTGACGATCTCCATAGCCTGACCGTTCAGCTTCACCTCACACTCTGTGACTTCACCCCTTTCGAAGACCATAACCTTGCTCTTCCCCGTATTTACCTTCAAATTCCGTTTTTCGCACACTGTTCCAAACTCATTTACCAGACCCTGCAACTCCCATTCATTATCACTCATCAGAACTGTATCATCCGCAAACAGCAGTATAGGTACCTTCCACTCAATTCCCTCCCTTTTCCGTGCTACACCAACATCCACTGCTCTTGATAGTATTTCTTTCATGACTCCATCCATATATACAGTAAACAACCACGGGGACATCACACACCCCTGTTTCAAACCAACATTCAGGTCAAAGAACTCGCTCTGCTCACACTCCATATGTACTGCCGCCTTTGCACCCTCATACATGCTCTTCACTGCTTTCAGCAACTTGCCCTCTACTCCGTATATTCTAAGTACTTTCCACAAACCTTCTTTATCCACTCTGTCATAGGCCTTCTCCAAGTCCATAAAGGCAACATACACCTTTTGTTTCTTCTCCAGATATTTCTCCACAACACAATTCAGGGTAAAAATCTGATCTACACAATGCTGGTGAAGGTGCATATACAAAATAATCTGGAGTGTAAGCATTGGGTATAGCCTTAACCGTAACATCCAAAACTTCACCTGAAATGTTCTTAGCCCTAAGCTTCTTACTTTCGCTAACCTGTATACACCAATATTCAGGGACCGGAGGTTCCCCAGACACCGTCGGTTGCCCGACTTGAGGGTTAAGAGTCCGTCCAGGAGCTGTCCGGTCCGTATAAAAGAGGCATCGGACCTTTCTTTATCGGAGTTTTATCTAAGGGAGGTGGAATAACATCTGTTACAACCCTAATATTAGCTGTCGTCATAGTTGACATTACATTAGACAAAATAGATGTGACAAGGGAGGGAGTAATGGTTTGTTTTGCTGTAACCTGCATAGAACCCAAAGGTCGAGCAACCGGTGGTGGTGTGGGAGAAACTGGCACAGATCTATCCCCACCATATTTACTCAAAAAAGTGTTTGGAGATCCCCCTTAGTTACAAACTCCATAGTGTTATCTGTGGATATTGTTGATTCGGTTGACGCCACTTGCTGCCCCGACTCAAGCTGCTCGGAAATGTCGTCCCTAATGGATTGACACTCCATAGACTCTACTGACTGACAGTCCAGTGACCGGGCTGAGAGGGATCAAACCTCTTCAGACCGGACGGCGGGTTCTAAGACCTCCTGCTCAAGGTCTTCCCATTCTAAGTTAGGGATGGACGACTGCAGGGGAACCTCACTAGTTTCTTAAGGATAGCCTCTATACTGTTCAGCGAGCACTTGAGTTGGTACACGACACTGAGGCGTGTTACTTCGGGGAATAACATATGGCCGATACCTCACTGACGGGGAAACATGACGTACAGGGTGGCTAAAAAGTTCACTGGGCAAGATGTCCCTGGGCGGTGTCGCCGCACCCCTAGGTGCAGACACCCTCTCTTCCGGCGTTCCTTTTCATTTCTTCGCCGCCTGCTGAACCGGCGAAGGAGAGATTGCCCTACGCAGCGGAGACCTCGATCGCGACAGACGCCTCAACTGCTGCTGCCTCGATGAATCCGGCGCAGGCCGTTTCGCCGACCGGCATGGGGGACTAGCTTTCTTTATGTCATCATCGGTGGAATCCTCAGACCTGATGGTTGGTTTTGAAACTACCTTAGAGACTCTCTTTTTTACAGTTCCAGAACGAGTACGCGTTTTCGGAGGGTTAACACTGGGTGGTTTAATAATGAAAAGCTCCCAAAGAGATTGATCATCACACTGGAGTGCCTTATGAGCAATGTCTTTAGTGTATTCATTAAAGCAAGGTTTAATAGCCGTAAGTGCAACTCGACACCCGTCCTCCTTATGGTTTATGAACCAATTACGGAGTTTGACGCACACACTACACTTTTTGGTCACCCAATGGCCGCAAGACTGATCTAAGCACGCGACACAGCGAACACAATGTTTGTGCCCTGTGACAGGAAGGTTATTACACAAAGTAGAAGCACAGAAGGCTATTAGTTCCATAATGAAGTCCCCCCACCCGCCAGGATCGGTTACGGTCCGGAGCTCCTCGCCAAGGAGACGTGTACCTGGAAAAGAAATTTCCAAGAATAAATGCTCATAAGGACAACCTGTGACATTTAAACACAACTGTTACCTTTTTGGGTGGTGGGCTGACCCTTTGTCAGAGTGAGGGTTGGTGTCCTCTACTTCCCATAGCCCCTTCTGTCTTTTTCTCCTTCTGTATCTCTAATTTTTTCAAATGGCGTAGGGATGCGGCGACCCCAACGCCCGCCACTTTCTGGTGCAGGTAGCCTCCTCTGTGGTGGAGGGGTGAGAAATTTCCACCACCGCTTTTCTCCGGTGAGACGTAGAAGTCGGCTAAAGGGGATCGGGGGCGGGGGGCCTGGTATCCTTCTCCCCTTAAATTAATCTACCAAAAAAACGAGACAGAGATAGGGGCGAGGGAACGCGTTCGTGGTCCCGGACCCTGAGAGTAGGAGCTTTGAATGTGCGTGGATGTGGTGCGAGTGAGAAGCGAGAGGATATTGGAAGGTTATTTGAAAGAAGGATGTATGATGTCCTTGCACTGAATGAAACAAAGATGAAAGGAGAGGGAGAAGTGGATTTTGGAAACGTGATCGGTAGAAAGTCTGGAGTAGACGAGGGAGTCAGGGGGAAAGAAGGAGTGGCTATTATTGTGAAGGAGGAGTTGAGAGAGTTTATAAAAGAGTGGAAAGAGGTGTCATCAAGGCTAATGTGGGTGAGAATGCGGTTTAAGGGTGAAAGGTGGGTTTTTGTAAGTGCGTATGGACCAGGAAGTGAAAGAGAGTTAGACGAGGTAGAGGGTTTCTGGGAGGATTTGAGAGATTGTCTGCAAGGGTTTGATGAAAATGAAAATGTTATAGTTTTAGGGGACCTAAATGCTAGGGTAGGAAATGAGCCTGTTGAGGGAGTCATCGGTAGTTTTGGTGTGGATGGTGTAAACGAGAGTGGAGAAAGACTGAAAAATGTATGTGAAGAGTGTAGATTGAGTGTAGGTAATACGTTCTTCAAAAAAAGGCGTATACACAAGTACACCTGGCATAGACTTGTGAGGGGAGAGACTGTAGAGAGGGCATTGATGGATTATGTGCTGGTGACAAGGGAAAGATTGTGTAGACTGCTGGATGTGAATGTGATGAGAGGTGAGGCGGAGGGTATGTCAGATCATTACCTGGTGGAGGGAAAGCTAAGAGTTAAGAGTTACAGGAGAATAAGAGACAAGCGTGAAGTAAGAGAGGTAATAAAAGTTAGTGAGTTAGAGAAGAGTGAAAAAGAGAGGGAGTACAAGGAAAGACTAAATGAAAAGTGGATGGAAGTGAGAGAGATGGAAGAGAGAGAAGTAGAGATTGAATGGCAACAGTTTAAGGAAGGAGTGAAAGCAAGTGCAGAGGTAGTATGCGGCAAAAGGAAAGTAGGAGGCAGAGGTATCAGGAAGGGAAGCGAGTGGTGGAATGATACGGTGAGAAAGGCAGTTGAGGAGAAGAGACAGTGTTTTGAGAGGGTTTTACAGGATGGTAGTGTTGAGGTATGGGAGAGGTACAAGGAGAAAAGGAGAGAGGCAAAACGGAAAATTAGAGAAGCGAAAAAAGATGCAAACGAAAGGTGGGGCCAAAGGCTGAGTGAGAATTTTGAAGAACGAAAGAAGATGTTCTGGAAGGAGGTAAATAAAGTAAGGAAAGGAGGACAAAAGAGGGAAGAGTCCGTGAAAGATGAAAATGGAGAATTACTAGTGGAACCAGTTGAAGTGAGGAAAAGATATGCCGAGTATTTTGAATCTTTGTTAAAT
Organism: Lithodes maja; assembly: GCA_037953745.1. Classification (NCBI taxonomy): domain Eukaryota; kingdom Metazoa; phylum Arthropoda; class Malacostraca; order Decapoda; family Lithodidae; genus Lithodes; species Lithodes maja. Next base: position 32,538 of record JBAKBP010022251.1, read on the forward strand.
ACAAGAGATGGAAGAGAAGCAGTGATTGAAGCAGAGGTGGATGGAGATAGGTTACCCAGGCCACCCAGGTGGCAGGGAATGAATGAAAGGATTGAGGAAAATGAGGTGAAAGAAGCAGTGAAACAAATGAGAGCGGGAAAAGCAGAAGGTTTGGATGGTATTGCTGTGGAGTGTATAAAGAAGGGTGGAGATGTGATAATAGATTGGTTGGTGAGACTTTTCAATGTGTGCTTTGCTGTGTCAATGGTACCAATAGACTGGAAGAGTGCATGTATTGTGCCGTTGTACAAGGGGAAGGGAGATCGGCAGGAGTGTTCAAGTTATAGAGGTATTAGTTTATTGTCAGTGGTTGGAAAGCTGTATGGCAGGGTGTTGATAGAGAGGATAATAAAGTGTACGGAAGTTGCAATAGGAGAAGAACAGTGCGGTTTTAGGAGGGGAAGAGGGTGCGTGGATCAGATGTTTGCAGTAAGACAGTTATGCGAGAAGTATTTAGAGAAGCATAAGGAGATATTTTGGGCTTTTATGGACTTGGAAAAAGCGTATGATCGTGTGGACCGTGAAGCAATGTGGAAGGTGTTAAGGATTTATGAAATAGGAGGAAATTTGTTAGAAGCAGTTAAGAGTTTTTATGAAGGGAGCAGAGCATGTGTGAGAGTAGGAAATGGTGAGTTGAGTGAATGGTTTGAGGTAAAGGTAGGTTTGCGACAGGGTTGTGTAATGTCACCATGGCTGTTTAATATGTTTATGGATGGTGTGGTGAGGGAGGTGAAAAGGAGAACTATGGGAAGAGGATTGGGTTTAGTAGGAAAGAATGGTAGAGATTGGGAGTTGAATCAGTTGCTGTTCGCTGATGACACAGCATTGGTGGCGGATTCTGATGAGAAATTGCAGCAGGTAGTCAAAGAGTTTGGTGTGGTTTGTGGAAGGAGGAAACTGAAGGTGAACGTCAATAAAAGTAAAGTAATGGTGTGTAATAGGGGAGAGCATAGGGTGAATCTAGATGTGAGGCTGGATGGGGAAATATTGGAACAAGTAGAGTGTTTTAAATATCTAGGAGGAACAATAAGCAGGAGTGGAGGTATGGAAGTGGAGGTAAAACAGAGAGTGTGTGAAGGAAGGAAGGTTTTCGGAGCAATGGGAAGTATGTGGAAGACGAGAAATCTCGGAGTGAAAGTAAAAAGTGCACTGTATCAAGGAATTGTTGTGCCAACAGTGATGTATGGGGCTGAGACATGGGCTCTGAAGAAAAAGGAGAAAAGAGGGCTGGATGTGATGGAGATGAGCTGCTTGAGGAGTATGTGTGGAGTTACTCGTAGAGACAGATTAAGGAATGAAGAGATACGTAGGAGAGTGGGGCAGCAGGAACATTTGTCAGCCAGAGTGGACAGAAGGGTGCTGAGCTGGTATGGTCATGTTGAACGAATGGGAGATGAAAGGCTTACAAAGAGAATATGTGAGTCAGATACAAGGGGAGATAGAAGGGCAGGAAGACCCCCATTGAGATGGAGAGACTGTGTAAGAAAGGCTTTGGATGATAGAGGAATGACTATAGATCAGGCAGGGGAAGTGGTGGTGGACAAGAGTGAATGGAGAATGCTTGTGAATAGTTGAGTGAACACGTGGTCATTTGGAGTAAGGGGTCGGGCGCAAGTTGGACTAGATAATAGTCCATCAGGCGCCTGGCCCGGGGAGACGATTAATATGAAGGGTGTGCCTGGAAGTGTGGTGGGAGGGCTTGTGGCTTTGGCTCCGCTGCATTTCTGCCTGCCGAGATCGGAACCTCTCCGGGTGGTCAGGGGCCGGGGGAGTGCTGGAGCGACCTTGGTAACCCTGGTCTCTGGGTCTTCTCCTGGGTGACCTGGATGTGTGAGAGTTTGTGTTTTTTATCTGTGTTTATTTTTTGTTTTATGATGTTTTTGTGTTTTCCCTGTTCTTGCTCTGTCTTGAGTCGGCTACCCCCAAAATGGGGATTGGGCCTGAGCATATAGATAGATAGATAGATAGTTACCTTTTAAATACCCAAGAAAAATAAACATAGCGATCACCACTACTCTAAGTTTTCTGTGTATCCTTATGGAAAAACCTTGGTGTGTTTTTTTCATGAAGGAATTAATAGACTGCTTACCAATGATAGCGATTATCAATGACCCATACTAGTGCTGCCTAGTAAGCGCTTTCTAGTAAGCGACCATCTCGCCGTGGACAGAAAGTGGTTAGCAATGACTCTTCTGCCGCAATGACAGATTAGTAGTCTTTCCCCCGCGCTTGGAATATTATAGTATAGGTGAGTCATTCCGGCTGAGCCGGAACACCGCTTGGAAGCCTTCCTTTTCCTCCAGGAGTTCGTTCTAGTTCAAGACAACGAACCGGTTATTTGGATCTTGTGCAACACTAGAACGCCACTAGTGGGGTTTCCGGCGAGGTAGAAATGCGGTTGCGAGAGAATCACTCTGCCGGAAAAAAGATCCTAACCAATGTTCTACTAACAAGTCTGCAACAAGTTAGCAAACACAAATATAGTCAGGAAGTATCCCAACACCATCAACTACTGAGACTAACTTATCGTCCAGGAGAAGAGGGTCACAATTTATGGCACAACATTAATGTAATAATGACTTAAACTTACATCCTAGCCATAAACAACACCTACGCAGAGGCTGGCCACTAGGCCTAGGGCAAGAAGTACGACGAATCAATGAATACTCCTACCTCCAGGAAGAACCAGCACTCTCCTCCATCTCGACGACAGGAATGTAGGGGAGACAACGCAGATACCAGTAGAAGGTTCTCTACTAAGTAAAGCAACCCTTAAACTAAAGGTTCTGCCGACGAAAACACAAAACACGCTTAACCCACCAGAAAAGTGGCCGAAAAGCGCTGCCCTTGTGGTAAAATAAAGCCTCTAAACCTACTCGCTAGGCTAAAAATAGAGGAAAATGAAAATACAACAATGTCGGCCTCGTTCATGCGGACCCGAGGTAACACCTTCACCTAAGCACCCTTAAAACACAACACCTGGGGGTCATGCCAATCAGCACGCCCGACCTATCTAATCTAAACCTACTCTAAAACATCTCAGATTAGTACAAATGAGCAAAAGACTCACTATCCGGACAGAAGAATGATGAATGAAGAGAGGTCGGGACACATGTCCGCTCGGCGCTGACCCCCGGTGCGTGAAAGAAGATGATGTAGCAGCGTCTAGAGTCGAAACCCTCGCTAGCATATATCTGGACTACAGGAAGCGTAAAACAGATAAGAGTTCTAATCTGTTTTCTTTTAATATTTTTTATTTATTCTTTTCGTAGTGACATCCGTATCATAAGGACGAGTCCGTAAGTAATTATGAGCGTACGCTTACAATGAATTGGTCTCTACGCTCCGGGGTGCGTGATTTGAACAGCTGACTCTGGGGTTCAAAGAGATCCATTATTGTATAAGACATGTCATCAATGATGAAGGGGCCACTAATAAATATTATGTTTTAAGAAATCACAAAGGTAATTGTAGCGCGGAACTGATATGATTAAAAATGGGGATCCCTTCTGTCTCCACAAAAAATGCTTTTAGAAAGTGGGTGAATAACCTAAATCTAGCAAGATCAATTTAATGTGTTTGTAGTGTGTGAGGAATGTATACTTATCGATGCTATTTAGTTATAAGACAGTTACCAGTGGCATAGAGTGTCAGAGGGTTTCCAAGTATAACTTTATAGATCCATGGATAGAATAGGCATGGATTGAGTTCCCAAATGGACAGTTTGAAATGAAAGTAAGATCTTAAAGAGCCTCAAGACTAATAATTAAAGTTTAGACTCTTGCCGGGGTTGTAAGTAATTACAGTCACTGTGATGTCTCTGTAATTAGAGGGTGGAGGTGAACTATCCCGCTGATGGTTTCTCCCGGCACTTCTTGTGGTGGATTGAGGGCTTCTTTTTGGCTGGTTGTGGTCCTACTCAGTTGTCCATCTGCACAGTGGCTTTGATATGTACAGTAAGTCTGGGGTAACAGTCTTGAACATATTCAGGCCTCCCCAGGCGAAACATAAGTGTTTTGCCCCACTAAACGGGAAACAGGTCCCCCAAGTCTGTATCGGGCCGGCCTTGTAACAAGGCCTTATCCTTAGTTGATTTAGAGTTGTTAGCAGCAGACAAATTAAAAGCTACCCGAGAAACACGTTTTGCAAGTCTGCCTCGAGCTAAACTTGTGGCTAAGCCTCGATCATTAGCCAGAGTAGTGTTGGTGTTGGTTGGTCGCTTGTGTTGGTCTTCCCTCTGGTGGCAGCGTCCTGGTTGCCTCAAATCTGGGCTAGAGTGGCGCGCAGGTTCGGCTTGGCATGGTGTCGCTGGTGGTAGCTGCGTTGTCATCTGTGGTTGTTGGGTGAGGCTGGCTGCGAGCTAGTATGACACGTGGTTGTTGACCTAGGCTGATGTAAGTGACCCTCTTGCCAGGCTTCTTGTTGCAGTGGATTTTTTTATTTTGTTCTATGTGTATGAGGGAGACAAAAGGCAAAGCTGCTCATAACAAGTATCTACCATTAAAGTTGAAAGAATGACAAAGCTAAATTAAGGGCGGTTGTTGGCCATCTTCATTTTGTTTTGTTTTTGTATTGGAAAGAAGTGTGGTATGCTTGTTTAGTATAGTGACATTAGTTTACTAACAATGCATGTATTTTAGAAGGCGACTATACACACCTCTTAATAGCAGGCAACACAGAGGTCAGTTTGCGGTCATCACTGGCTGATCAAATCCTTGTGTCAGGTTGACTACACCTTATACAGCATCCTCAGGTCACGTTGAAAGACATCACATCTCAAGGTGCCACATAAAGTAGAATGTTACCATTGGCAAGACTCACACTGATGAGGATGGGAATAACTAGTTACAGACACACCCAGTCACCGAGGTTGAGTGTAGATTGAGAATCCCCCTACACACTTGGGTGCCAGCTACCAGGGTGCCAAGGCTGTCACAGCAGAAGTTAGACATAACATCTCCCAGAATAGTTCCATAGTTCCACACACATAAACCATAGACTCTACACACCAATGTATACGGTGTTGGAACCTCGCATTAACTTAAAAGGAAGCAACATCGGTAGAATGACCGAGTTATCTATAGACGACCAGATGTTAAAGCACTGATTATATAATTTCATCGTTACTCTGGATGTATAACCATTATACTATCTGTTACCGACGTACTGTCATACTTAATTAGACAAATACATATACAATACATATAATACTGAAAACTTACTTACGGACATTTATAAGAATACTAAATGGGCAAATCCAAAATGTGTACCTTTATATTTTGAGTCAATTACGAGGTGCTTGAGCGTGAACTAGCTTGGGGCGGGACTAAAGCTTAATTTGACTAATACATCAACTCAGATTACAACATAACACTTTGTGACTTTACTTGCATGATTACTGACAGAAGCAATGGTATATCCCCAATACACATAGAATATCTACTAATTATTAAGCTCGGCCACGAAAAACTCGGGTGCGACTTCTTATAACTTTACATAATGACATCATATTTACCTATTATTTATATACTGTGTATATATATATATATATATATATATATATATATATATATATATATATAGTCCTATCAGTTAAAATTACAAAACAAGGCTAAAAAGCGGGATAGTAATGTTGCGAATCAATTATTTGGGACACCGTGTGCAATTGAAAGTTAAAAAATAGAAATGAAGAAATGTAAGCAAAGTCAGTACAATAGAGATAGCTCAAACATAGGTAAAAGTGACTGAATGTGAACAAAGGACGAACACATAAAAATGGAATGCTAAGAAAAGATAATGGAGAAAAATAACAGTAGTTAAACCTATAGAAAAAATATAGTTTGCTTGGAAACGGAAGAAAAACAAAATTAAGCGACTTATATACTACATACGCAATACGTTTAAAAACAAAGGAGGTCCACTGATGTTTCGTTGTGTGACAGAGAAGGCTTTTCCTTAATAGACAAGAGAGACTCACTAATGCATAGCTGTGTGTCTGTAGGGTGCGAGGCAATGACTGAGAATGACTCAACTTTATTGGGATGGTCTGATTCCAGAGAATGTTGCCGAATTGCACTGAATGAAGGATTAATTTTGATAGCGGATTATATATATATATATATATATATATATATATATATATATATATATATAACGTAAATAAACCACACAAGGACAGGGAATGGCAACGAGTACACATATTTATAGCTCACATCGAATTATGCTGGGGTTAAGGGGACTACACACCCTCCGACACAAAAACAAAATAATAAAAAAACAAATATTATATCTATCATCTCGATACTTATAGGGTATAATCAAATTATCAATGCCGACTTTGTGGGAGCATGAGAATGGGGTACGTCATGACGTCATGAAGTCACGACGTCATGATGTCATGGTGATGTCACAACTTCCTGCGGTCTTATTATTTGTCCTAGAGACACCTGCTTCTACATATAAATACTCGAATACCATACGAAGAGCGTGTAATTTCGTTTTTCCTAAAATTTCCAATACATCATAGGATATCGAGGTTATGAAATGTACGTTGTGCGCGACGTCGCGACAATCGC
>JBAKBP010022252.1:0-39151 GCA_037953745.1 Lithodes maja
TAATTTATGGAGGTAATAATTCGTAAGTGATATACATAATACTACGACTACATTATTTTTCGCTCACGTGAATGCAAATAATTATATAGTTTGATTCATTTAATAGATGGGTTGAAAAGAGGTGCAGGTATATGCCGAGTTTATTAAGGGAGCCCACCTCGCTTTTTTCTCTCTTTCCCTCTCTCTCTCTCTCTTTGGCTTGTATCGATTCGGCCCCATTCAGCCAACTATTTTAGGACGTTTACCCCCATCCAGGTGTCAATATTTTCCTGGCGAGCGGTAGCGAGCCAGCATTTACATATTTTGGTATTGATAGCAAGCTAAATTTGTACATTTTTCGACAGAAAAATTTCTCCGGCGAAGCCGGATTTCTCCATACAATGCTGGCTCGCTATCGCTCGCCAGGAAGAAATCGACACCTGGATGGGGATAAACGTCTTAAAACAGTTGGCTGAATGGGGCCGAATGGATACAAGCCAGGGAAAGAGAGAAAAGGAGAGAAAGATAAAACAAAAAGCCGGTGACCCCCCTTAAGCTTTTGACACCAAGTTGTTGTTGTTGTTGTTGTTGTTGTTGTTCTTGTTGTTGTTGTTGTTAATGCAGGAACATTGGCTGCGCTTCGGGTTACTAAGGACTGTATATGGGCGGGTATTATCTTAACATGTTGGTGGAGTCACATTTATGAGGAAGACTAAAAACTGCTCGATCGGAAAAACTCCTCTTCAAAACTCGGACTGTGCTGTGAGGATACGAACCATCGTCCTCTAGAACAACAGTGCAACACTCAACCACCATGGTATAATATATTAATAGTGAGCGTGTATTCGACCTTTAAGGGGAGATGTCCACTTGAGGGATTTTTTTCTTGACTCCTTTGTCCCTCATGTTTAGCCCCATTGTTTTTCTAATTTTAAGACGTTTGCCCCATTATTTTAACTATTTTAAGAACTTTCAACCCATTTCTGTCAATTTTAAGACCTTTCGTGCCATTTAGGTGTCGATTTTATCCAGGCAAGCGATAGCGAGCCTGTAATTTAAGAGGAACCGGCTTTCAGCCGGGAAATTTTTCTTCCGAAAAATGTACAAATTTATCTTGAAAGGGGCTCAAGGGGGTGTAATCTTAAGCTTGAAGGATATCTAGGGACCAAACTAAAAACCTTCCCTTAACTGTGTTGGTGGTGTAATGGTTTAGATGCTTATGTTCTGGGTGTGGTGTCCCGAGTTCGAATCCCGGGAGGACCAAATGCTTTTATTAGTTTATTCAAGTGCATTGGGGTTTGTAATTGATGATTAATGTTAAGAACGGGGTGTTACTTAATAATATAATACTCGAGGATATAATAATATAAACAAAGCAATGGGAGGTAAGGGGACGCTCAACCACCAATAAGATCAACTCAACTCACCTGTCTCCTAGGAATCGTCTTCTTACGACAAGCAGGAACCCTGGTCTCTGGGTCTTCTCCTGGATGACCTAGATGTGTGTAAGTTTGTATTTTGTTTGTGTGTGTTCATTGTTTTACTGTATTTTGTGTTTTGTGTTGTCCCTATTCTGGCTCTGTCTTGAGTTCCCCCCCCCCCCCCAAAAAAAAAAAAAATGAAACAAAAAAAAAGGAAAAGTGGGGATTGGGCCTGATAGTCAGTCAGTCAGTCATAATTTTATTTCATAAAAAGACATATACATACACTTTTTACAGAGTTATTTACGTAATCTACATTAAGCTAAAAGTCCTTAGCGCATAGTTGGTTCTGTGTTCTGTACATAAACAATTCTTGATCTGATAGCATTGATATCATTTAGCAATAAGTTAGTAAATCCATACTCATGTAGGATTATTTTTTCAACATCCTTTACAAGAAAAGATCTATGTAACATGTAATACATGTTCTTCTCTATAAAACTACATGGCTTTATGAGATTTCTATATACAAATCTTATTTTCATCCAGTTAACCAAATGCCTAAACACCATCACTCCACATTCTCTACAAGCACTGTGGTTGCTCTCCCAGTACTTCATATTCAATATTTTCTTTATTGCCTTGTGGTATCCAATGGAAAACTGCTTAAACGGTATATAACATTTTCTATTATTAAACCAAAGTTCAGCGCCATAAAAATTCAATAGATAGATAGATAGATAGATAGATAGGAGTTAGTGGGGAGCATTTATAATCCTCTACGAACAGTGCAGACGCGCCTTTCCTCGGAGAGAAATGAGCTTGACTTAAATTTGAAGTTTCCAAAATATATATCTTCAGAAGGATCATCGAAATATATTAGGTTCAGAAAATACAACCCACAATTGTATAGTGCATTTCCTTATCGCGCTAAAAGTTGTGGGCTAATGTGTGACGGGGGTGATATAGAGCAACATTTGAGGGGGTCACGGGATTTCTTTTTCTCTTTCTCTCCTTTTCTCTTTCCCTGGCTTGTATCCATTCGGCCCCATTGAGCCAACTGTTTTAAGACGTTTATCCCCATCCAGGTGTTGATTTCTTCCTGGCGAGCATAGCGAGCCAGCATTGTATGGAGAAATCCGGCTTCGCCAGAGACATTTTTCTATCGAAAAATGTAAAAATTTAGCTTGCTGTCAAAACAAAAATATAAATATGCTGGCTCGCTACCGCTCGCCAGGAAAATATTGACACCTGGACGGGGGTAAACGTCTTAAAACACTATGCTGAATGGGGCCGAATGGACAAAGGCCAAAGAGAGAGGGAGAGAAAGATAAATAAAAGCGAGGTGGGCTCCCTTAACCAACTTCCAGACAGTTCCTCTTCCGTTATGGACCTGAGATACGTTTATATGGTCGTATATATAACCTGAGAATGTTGGTTTGACCTCAACACGCTGACTTACTGACTCGCTTGCTATCTCGACATTTTATCGGGGAAACGAGATCCTAGAAAACATTTTATGAAAACACCAGCACAATAACTTCCATATGATTTGACCTATAATCCAAAGTTATTGAGCACTTCAATATACAGTATGGAGGAAAGAAGACAGTTATTTTCAGAGTAGTTCATAATTATCTTGTCCGTTTTCCTTTTCAAGCGTAAATCCTGTTTTTTTTTTTTTTTTTTAAGATTGTTCGTCGTTTCCGGAGCTGATAATATAAATGGTCTTATAGTCTATTCATTAGAAGTTGGCCAAACACTCTCGACCACTAACCTTTATGACTCAGAAATGACTGGACTACTCCAGCAAATATTATTACAATTTGTGGAGGGTCAGGCAGGGAAAAGATGTGGAAAGTCATACTCCATTTGTTCAAGCCCTTTTTGAGTTACAAAGGGGGTCATGTTTTCTGGCCTATTTATAATGAATGAACTCTATGTAATCAGACATTTCTAGCAGATGTATCTCTATTGACCCAAAAATATTGGTGTATTGTCTCACTAATTGTCAATATATTGCATCAGGGGATTTAAATATGATTAGCTCAGCAGTAAAAGAACAAGTTGGTATGGAGATAAGATAAATAAAAGTGAAGTAGTGATAAAATAATGGAGTTATTGAAGTGCTACAGTCATTCAATCAAATACTTTTCACCATGACTGTGCCAGGCCTCAACCGTATGCATGTTGCAGGGAAACAAGGACTAATAAATACACCACCACACCAACATTCTGCTTCATCCAATACTAAAAAACACGACCACACCACCATTTTGCTTCATCCAATAATAAAAATCACGACCACACCAACATTTTGCTTCATCCAATAATAAAAAACACGACCACACCACCATTCTGCGTCATCCAATAATAAAAAACACGACCACACCAACATTCTGCTTCATCCAATAATAAAAAACACGACCACACCAACATTTTGCTTCATCCAATAATAAAAAACACGACCACACCAACATTCTGCTTCATCCAATAATAAAAAACACGACCACACCAACATTTTGCTTCATCCAATAATAAAAAACACGACCACACCAACATTTTGCTTCATCCAATAATAAAAAACACGACCACACCACCATTCTGCGTCATCCAATAATAAAAAACACGACCACACCAACATTCTGCTTCATCCAATAATACAAAACACGACCACACCAACATTTTGCCTCATCCAATGATACAAAACACGACCACACCACCATTTTGGCTCATCCATGCATCCCCCCCTGACAGCGCCTGTCGCTTTAGATATACAGGAATACATTCTAAAAGGCTTACACATCTCCCGATCGTTAAGGGAGCCCACCTCGCTTCTTTCTCTTTCTTTCCCTCTCTCTTTGGCTTGTATCCATTCGGCCCCATTCAGCCTACTGTTTTAAGACGTTTACCCCATCCAGGTGTGAATATTTTCCTGGCGAACGGTAGCGAGCCACCATTTATATATTTTTGTTTTGACAGCGAGCTAAATTTTTACATTTTTCGATAGAAAAATTTCTCCGGCAAAGCCGGATTTCTCCATACAATGCTGGCTCGCTATCGCTCGCCAGGAAGAAATTGACACCTGGATGGGGATAAAAGTCATAAAACAGTTGGCTGAATGGGGCCGAATGGATACAAGCCAGAGAAAGAGAGAAAAGGAGAGAAAGGTAAAACAAAAACGGTGACCCCCTTAGTGTCGGAGTTCTCTCTCAAATATATATTATAACAAACACCTGGGAGGTTTGTCGTCCTGGCCAATCTGTCTAGTTGTAAAGAATGTTGACTGGCCGTTTGTTTAGTCTATTAATTCATGTATTCATATATTTGTTTAGTTTCCTCCTGAGACCTCCATCAAGCTTAGAAAAACACCCCCTAGACCCCCTTTCAAGATAAATTTGTACATTTTTCGGTAGAAGGATGTTGCGGCCGAAGGCCAGTTCCTCTTAAAATTGCAGGCTCGCTATCGCTAGCCAGGAAATAATCGACACCTAAGTGGCACAAGAGGTCTTAAAATTGACAATGAAATGGGCCAAACTAAACTGCTGAACGTCTTATATTCTCAAAACTAGTGGGGCTAAACAAAAGGGAGACAGGGGTCCAGAAAAACGGTCTGCCTCCCCTTACACTTTCTGTACCAGTGACGTCTGCTATATTTGTTTCTAGCTATATTTTAGCTATACTTACACGATGTTATGCAGCTTAGGAAAGACCTGTGGTAGTTAAAAGAGTTGATTGTGATAGTTCGATGCCTTATAATTGGTAGAGATCCTTCCTAAACTGAGAACATTTGATTATTAGTCGCCAGAATCAAATTAAAAAGACGTCGCCGGTACAGTACGGGTTAATTGAACGAGGCTCCTGTATTTCAGGACCCATTTTCTTGTTCGAGCGTAAGCATTATTTGTAATATTTTGACAATATAATATTACTTATAACAATATTATGTCAACGGTCTACTCAGGATAAATAAATTAAGTGGACAAAAAAAAACATTAGAACTCTTGAATAGTTCAAAGAATACCGTTCGAAATAGTTCAAAGAATACCGTTCGAAATAGTTCAAAGAATACCGTTCGAAATAGTTCAAAGAATACCGTTCGAAATAGTTCAAAGAATACCGTTCGAAATAGTTCAAAGAATACCGTTCGAAATAGTTCAAAGAATACCGTTCGAAATAGTTCAAAGAATACCGTTCGAAATAGTTCAAAGAATACCGTTCGAAATCCAATTATCTTCCTTAGCTTCTCTATCGCACAATTGACTTTCTTATGTGGCAGATCCATTAACCCGTTCAGTACCAGGGACGTCCTCTTCATCATATTCTGGCAACTATTAGACGGCTTTATTAGGCTTAGGAAGGACCTCTAGCCATAACAAGACTTCTAACTATCTCAACCAACCCTTTTAACTACCACAGATCCTTACTAAGCTGCACAATAGTCGTTTAAATATATATATATATATTTTTTTTTTTCTTTTCTATATTCCAACTTACTTCCTCTCGGGCATAGGCTGAGAGCCTTAACATTCACCGCTTTACAATGAACAGTGAAGCCCGTGAGGTCTTGTTCCAGTCTAGGGAGTGAGACATGTGAAGCACGTAGAGTACAACGAGCACCTGCCATCTTGCCTTCACATGAGGCACGGTGCTCACTCATGGCCCGAAACGACCCCATCTCTGAAGCCACCTCGTTCCTGTGCTTCACTGTCTCACCCACTACACTCGGACTCTCACACTTACACACACACAACGCCACCTGTTGAGCAGATAACTCACCAGGCATTGCACCCCAATAGCATATTTTGAATATGGGAATATTCATACAGTGCTATTCAATCAGGGAACAATGAGGGTATTTTATTGACGTTTCGGTGGGCTTGTGGTAATGCACTGATACTAGGTACAGCACAAATTCCATCCCAATAATATCTTCCAATTGATACATCGGGATTTGAACCCGGGACCTTTGGATTACCAGGCCAGTGGCAAGACCTCTCCACCACACCTCCCCTATATATATATATATATATATATATATATATATATATATATATATATATATAATACAATACAATATAACACACGTCGCTGGTACTCAAAGGGTTAAAAATACTTTGCTTTGTTTCCAGTTGGCTGGTTGACTGTAAATTTCCCTATTCCCATCTTGTTTATTCGACTATTATTTAGATTTTGTAGCTCATTAAGAAAGTTTATTTATATTTACGAGCAATTATGGTCTGGCAGCTAAAACAATAACACTCCATCAGAATTCAACCGCCTAACATAATCTACATTCAGTCTAGTTACCGATATCAGTGCAAAAAAGTCCCGAAATATAACGAGAACAAACTTGCTCATGGAAAATTGACGGAAAAAACGCTCGTGTGACAACGGCTAAAGGATTCAATTTACCGCCACCTGAAATATAAACGACTATAGTGGATGAATTGGGTGGCGCGGAAACCTGTGCCTCACTCCTAAATGGGGCATAGAGAGCAATTCGCAATTCGATTTTTCTCTCTAAGGTTTGTTTTTGTGTTTTGTTTGTGTGTGTTCATTGTTTGCTGCTGTGTTGTCCCTATTCTGGCTCTGGGTTAAGTGGCCCCCCCAAAAAAAAAGAAAAAAAAGAAATAAAAAAATAAAAACAAAAAAAACAGGAAAAGTGGGAATTGGGCCTGAGTATAGAGATAGAATAGATTGCTAGTTTTTTTTTCTCCCACACGATTTACTTTTATCTGTGGTTTCCGCTACGTCCACTTTTATGATGACCTCTACCCTTCCCTTCTCCATAACTCCACAACCACACCTCCCCATAAAACATAGCACTAGTGTACCCAACATAATTTTGATTGGAAGTGTATCTGTGATTTTGTAATCTATCTATCTGTCTATCTATCAATTTATATATCTATAATCTCTATCTATATATTTGTGTACCTACCTCTCTCTCTCTCTCGCTATATATATATATATATATATATATATATATATATATATATATATATATATATATATATATATATATATATATTTGTCTACCTACTTATCTATCTATCTATCTATCTATCTATTATGATGTTATTATAAATTTGCTTCCCTAAGACTGAACACATATTTGTTTAACTTAAGCAGAGTACAATTCATATTCTACCTTAATTAACTACGGAGTCACATGCAAACGTTAGCTTTGGTGACCGAATTAGAGAGGTAGTTTGTTTTATATATCAAGAACCGTTTGGGATAATCTAAATATTATAAACGCATCTCGATCAGGTTTTAATAATCCAAGTGTTCATAACTCATTCTAGTTATTGTACATGTACAACAGTGCCAATACATGATGCATATGCTTTTATTGAAAGCTATGATTCACATTTACACAGGTGTCTAATAAACATCGCAAGCTGTTGACATTATTTCGTAACATTTAAAAATGTATGTCATTTTCTTATGGATTTTGATCAGATCTCCTACTAACGTTTTGCCCGCCAGCAAACTTCAGCGGTAGTGTCTTACTCTGGAGAGAGACCTGTGAGGATAAAAGTTGTTTGGTCTGGGATTGTAATACTAATGTAGAGATAATAATCGCATGTACTGTATGTATAGCCATATTTGTCATTGGTAGTTATGTAAGAAATACATAAGGGAATAAATAGATTATGTGGGAAATTGTATATTGTTTTGACAGATGCATAAACAAGTGCATGGTACTCATTTCACAAGTATACTGTATATACAACACAACACTTTGTACTTATATTTTACTTATGTGTATGAAAGAGACAAAAGTCAAGTTGCCTGTAATGAGTGTCTCCCCCAAAGCCAAAGGTGACATATAGCCAAATTGAAGGGACGTTGGGGTTGTGACGCATGTCGAGTATGAGCATGCTGTACAGAACGCCCAGTCAGGCCCCACTCTCGCTAGGATCGTCAGGGCAGGAACTTTGGCTGTAGTCTGTGTAGAGTTTCCTAACTTAGTTTATGTGAGCCGTTGTACTATAAGTATTATAAATATGTATTTTGTTTTCATCTGAGTCAACGAGTTCTATTTTATATCATTAGTTATAAGTATTGTGTGTGGGACTTATATGTAATGATGAGGAGAAGAGAGAGAGTTATGTAACGACGGCCCGTGAGCGCGCCACGAGGTAGGTAGGCCTCCCTCCCTCCTCCCTCCTCCCTCTCAGCGCGTGGGAAATCCTTTGTCGATCCCAGATTGAGAGAGAATATTACGTAACGATTGCTAGTGGGCGGTCCTTAGTAGTTGGCGATATGCTCACTAGAGGGCCGAGTATAAAAAGGAGAGGTCCTCGCCACAATTCTTTAGAACTCATCAGGCAGAGCGACTTCTCATATCCCTTGCAACTATCCATATTCTTCCGACTGATGTGAACTTTCTCTACTCTCTGAACATCCTATCTTCTTCTCTTCTCGTCCCTTTTTAACCAATGACCCCTTTGGTGCAGATTTAGTCAGCCAAAGTATTATCGCTTGAGTTCTCACGAGATAAGTGCCTGTTAGATAGCCTATTTTTGGAAGGGTTAACTAGAATAGGATTGATTGATGTTTGTTGCACTCGTATATGCATTTCCCTGTGTGCGATTATTCATGTTCCTGTTTTCTGCTGGTTTAGGCAATGCTAGACTGGGATAGGGTTTCTGAGTTGTGATTTCCTATGAGTACTAGGTTGCGGTTGAACCAGTACAATTGCAACGGAGACGTGGAACGCCTAGGTGGTCTTTCTGACTGTGTACCGTGGGAGTTTAGCACTGTGTTGCGAGTGAGGGCTTTTGCCTCTGCCACCCAACACTGTGCTATCTCATTTGCTTGACTTTGAGAGGATCGCCAGGAGAGAACCAGATACTAGTGATCTGGATCTCTCAAGAGAGCATCCCGTCAATTAACGTAATTTGGCCGCACAGTCTTAAGGACCTCGCTAGGCTACGAGCCGCTTGCTCAGCCATTGTTTCCTAACCTTAGATATCCCAGCTAGACTTTGCTCGACCAGCAGATACAGCATAGTATTGAAGCTTCTCCTTATGTATGTTATTGTTTATGCACTATTGATTTCATGTGTGGCACGCTTAGCTACTGTAGAGATTAGTGGCCCACGAGCACAATCCTAGTAGGCTATTGTCAGTGCATTGTCGGAGTACTTCTTCTTAATGTTTGCCATTTACTATTGTTTATTCTTATAATTCTTCTTATGTCAACTTAAAGCCTTTAATTGCCAGTGTGTTACTTATTGAATTGCTGTTCAAAATCCGATACTTACTTCTTACGAGTATTCGAGAAGCATCTAACTTTATCAGAAGATTCCTTGCTTGATGCTCGAGGACTATTGTTTAACGTAACGTAATAGTGCCGATCCGAAGTAGAGGGTGGAGGACTTCTTAAGTTCTTAGTTCAAGGGTGGATTACTTCGGCTTCGGCCAACACTATTCTTTAGTGTTGTAGTACTTTCTTCTTTGTTTGATTGTTGACCAGACTAGATAACTCCCGTCTTGTTATTAGTCTGTTGTGTGAAACGCTAGTACCGAGTTCTTGTATACCCCGTTATAGCAGATAGAACTCTGGAGGGTAGTGGCGTTTTTTGTTCGGCTGGCAGTACTCTGGGGTTGGGATCGTGTGTTTCCGTTGTGGCAGCGAGCCATACTCGAGTCCTGTGTAAGAGCCCTAGTGTACCCGAGTGCCCGGTCGTAACAAATGGCGACCTTGCTTAGGATTTTGTGAACAGTATAAATTTTTGCAGAGTTGTACAACATTTGTTTGTTTGTACTTTAGCGTACATATTGAAGAATATTTTTTTTTGTAAGGCAATTAGGAGAGCATTTAAGAGACTTCAGTTAATTTAGTAATTAGTGCTTACATAAGGGAGTTTAACACTTTTGTCTCGAGAATTTTTTGTGAACTTCAGTATGTCGTGCCCTAGTATTGACGAGGAGCGAGAGATGCCATTTGAGGAGGTGCCGTTAGTAACTAGTGAGGAGGATGCTAGACTTTTTGTGAGTAAGCAGTACCATGTGACGGAGGAGAGGCTGACTGGGGTGAATGTTTATGGCTTGCACCTGATAGCCAAGGTTTTGGGTCTATCCAATGTAGGAGGGATGTCCAAGGGGGAGCTGATTTCCTGGGTGTTGCGTGGGCGACATGGGGTTTCGGAGGAGAGGGCGTTTGGGGGGGTTCCTCCCCAGATCCCCTCTCACTCGACTCCCACAGTGCCGTCCACTCAGTTGCCGGAGGTTAGCACTCTCCCACAGAGGGATGAGAATTGGAAGATTGGAGTGCCCTCGGGCGGTGCGTATGGTGGTTCCCCAGTTCTTGCCCCCCCTCCTTCAGTAGTGGCAGCTCCCTCTTCCTGCCTGTCTCCAGATATGATATTTAGACTTGAGCTTGCTAAAATTGAGGCTGAGTCTAGGAAGCAGGAGAATGAGGCTAGGAAGCGGGAGATTGAGGTTGAGGCTAGGAAGCATGAGATTGAGGCTGAGTCTAGAAGGCAGGAGAATGAGACGAGGAGGCACGAGGCTGAGCTTAGGTACGACTCCGAGAAATATTGTGCTCAAATAGATTTAGATAAGACTCGTGCAGAGTCGACAGGGACTCGGATGGGCCGTGAGGGCCAAGTAAGAGAACAGTCCTTGTCCCACTTAGTCAAATTGGTGCCGGCATTTAGTGAAACTGAAGTCACAGAATTTTTTAATCGTTTTGAGAAGAAGTGTAGGGAGCATAATTGGCCTGAAGAGAAGTGGGCAGCTCTAGTCTCCTCAAGACTTACGGGTAAGGGTCTGAAGGCTTATGATGCACTACCTTTAGAGTCTTGCATTGACTACCCAGTATTGAAGAGAGCTGTCCTACGGGCATACGAGTTGCAACCAGAAACATATCGATTGAAGTTTCGGGGTGTTACGAAGACTAGGGAGGCGACCTTTCTTGAACATGCCCGGGACTTAAAAGATGCACTTACAAACTGGACACGTTCTGAGAAAGCTGAGACGGCCGAACAGTTGACTGAGCTGTTTCTGCTCGAGCAGTTTTATAAGTGTACAGGTGCAGAAATGACTTTAACTATTAAAGAAAAGAATCCAAAAACTCTACAGGAGGCAGCTGAGATGGCTGACCTCCGGCTATCACTAATTCGTGGGTGCGGGTCTGCCCAGCGTAGTGAGGCAGGTAACAAGGGGCGTGACGCCCCACCCCCCCGAGTTAGTGATATACATTATGCAAACAAGTACAAGAGCTATGATACCAAGACTGACCACAAGACTAGCACCGTCCCATTTAAGAAGGGGCCGGGCCCTTCCCAGTACCAAGGGAAGCCCAGAGGGGAGTTGGAGTGTTATCATTGTCATGAAAAGGGGCACTTTGCAAGAGTCTGTCCTAGCAAACCACCTACAGCAGCTGTGTCTTTGGCCTGCAACATTGGTGTGTCTCCGAAGTTTTCTGAGTTTGCCCGGGGCAGTTCGTCAGAGGCTGAGGCACAGCCAATGCAGAAGCACCTGGGAGGCTCGAACCCTGCTCAGGATGTTTTTTGCGACCATAGAGGACGGGGTTGCGTGATGTGGGCGGGGCGCAAGCATGGAGTAGAGGTCTTGCGTGATACGGGTGCTTCCCAGACTCTGATGAATAACTTGACTGGCTACCCTATAAATGCGGCTCGGGTGGTAGTGGTGCAGGGTATTAATGCAACTCGGTCATACCCGCTGGTGCGGTTGGAGTTGGAGGTGGATGGTGTGGCACGTGAATTGGATGTCGGGATTGTGGAGAAACTGCCAGTGGAGGGCGTCGACCTTCTTCTCGGCAACGACTTTGCAATGCCCGCTTCTGAGGTTCTACCCTTAGTCGTTGCCGAGAGGCCGGCCGACGTGAGTGGGGAAGAGCAAGAGTGGGTCGAGCGGTGCCAGACACATCCCCTGGCGTGTGTTGTCACCCGAGCTCGGGCAGATAAAGTGTCACAGCCTAGTCCTCCGTCTTCAGACCAGCAGAGGAACGATCAACAGGAGGAGGCTAAAGTTGGAGTTGGTTTTAAGAGTTTTGACTCGGCGGCTCTCCTGGGTGATTCAGTATTGGCACCTATGTTAGAGTCTGGAGAGGCCCCAGGACCTGTCACAGCTAGTGAGGAGGTAGGGCAGGAAGAGACTCCGAGGCAGCAACGTTGCACACGGAGAGAAGAAAGGGTTGCTCAGTTTGATATTGGGGAAGGACTTGGGTTGCTTCGGAAGCATCTAGACAAGTTGGTTCCCTCAGATATTTGTAAACTGCAGTTGGAGGATCCGGAAGTTCAGAAGTGTGGTAATGGTGCTGTCGAGATTAAACACGAGGACGGGGAAGCATGTCATGTGAACCTGTTGGAGGAGTTTGTGAGGCAACCACCTGAGCAGCCTACTGTCCCTGCGTTGGTCTGCCGCGGCCAAGGTGGAGAAGGAGAGGGGGGTAGTAGGGCACAGGTGGAGGAGAGAAGGGATTGTCATGTCTCGGCGGAACAGTGGGCGGGGGACACGAGTCTGGTGGCTGTGGAAGCGCTAGAGCACCTGCCTGAGCAGCAGTGTGCAGCACTCCAGCACCAGCTCGGTTCATACCCCACTGGTCGTGCCGAGCCCCTGAGTCTCACAACTCGGGCGGTGCAAGATGTTCCACGGGCAGGTCACGTGACTGTTGAAAGACCGTTAGCCTCGTTGTTTCGGTGGTTCAAGGTGGGCGACGAGGCTTTGGCATGGTTGCCAGGTCAGGGTCGACCCATGGCTGCCAAGGGTGGTGGTCAAAAGGAGGACATTGAGCAGATTGGTAAGGTCAGCTGTGGTATCGCAGTGCCCGGTCGTCGCATAGCCTCCCAATGCTGCTCTAGTCTAATGCAACAGCCCTACCATAGACCGACTGTATCTGGCCATGTCGCTGAAAGCGGTGATGCTGCGCAGGCAGATGTCGTCACAAGGAATGTGGGGGTGCGCATGTACGGTATCGGCGGGGAAGCCTTAGCAATAATGAACTGTGGGAGTGACTGCACAGGTGGTACTGATTGTCCCTCTCATGACCTGGCTGTTCTAGGGACGAAGGTGGAGAAGGAGGGAGACTACAGGTTAGAAGCTGCGGTCTCGGCTGGGTTGTGGGAGGGCACTAGGCATGTTGTTCGTGGAGACAGTGCAAGGCAGTTGTTTACTAGGCTATGGCAGTACTTTCGCATGTTTGTTGCTTCTCCAGGCCTGATGTACGGGGTAGAATCCGACATGCAGGCTGGAGATAGTGCAAGGCTCAGTTTAATTCCCTACCGTATAAATCCTGCTCGACAGCCTATGGTGCAAGCAGAGCTGGATTACGTGTGGACGAAGGGTCTGAGGGATAAGGAATGTCGTGAGTGGTCGTTGCTTGTAACTTTGTCCGAGCGTGCTA
Source organism: Lithodes maja (assembly GCA_037953745.1). NCBI lineage: Eukaryota > Metazoa > Arthropoda > Malacostraca > Decapoda > Lithodidae > Lithodes > Lithodes maja. Next base: position 13,788 of record JBAKBP010022252.1, read on the forward strand.
AAGAGGTATGTGGTTTTGTTGTGGACGGGAGTACCTACCAGTGCAATGTTATGCCTGACGGACTTAAGAATGCACTAGCAACGTTTCAGAACCTGATGAATGAAAGTGAAAAGGACGATGATGCGCTGGGGCATTTCGAGGTCTATGTTCCAGCCTATGGTCCGGTCGTTGTAGTTTACCCAGATCATCACCCTCTCAAGATCTTGGACCGGTTTCACAATCGGAATATGAGGCTGACCAGGTGGTCACTAAGGTTATTGGTATATAACCTGGACATACGCCATATTGCCGGTTGTGACAACGTGGTTGCAGATGGTCGTTCAAGGGTATATGATCCTGGGTAGATTGACACACGGGTAGCCTCCTGCTTTAGTTTGAATAGTATTTTGCGCTTGGTGCTTGTTGGCTCGCGGTTGTAGCCCAGCGTATTGGGTCGTAAAGCAGGATTGTTGAGCGTTTGGTATAGAAGAAAATAGGCTGCCCTTATAGTGCAGCCGGAAAAAACATATTAAAATATAAAAATCATATAAAAACTCTTTCTTTTTGATATAGATAATTGTATAAGTTTGTCATAGCCTATAGAGTTTGAGTAGTCCACGAACTATCAAACGGCTGAGCTGCTGTAAGCTCGCTCTGGGAGCATGATATTATGTCTTTTACTATTGTTGGGAGGAGTTATGAAATGTGATTTTTTTTTTTATAAGATGTGTTTTAGTGATAAACTCAGCGTTGTTTTAGTGCCATGCGGTCGCTGGGTGTGAGGGGTTTGATGGGGTTCTGTATATCAGATTTTAGCTCAGGGTTGAGCAAGTAAAATCTTGGGGGAGGTGTGACGCATGTCGAGTATGAGCATGCTGTACAGAACGCCCAGTCAGGCCCCACTCTCGCTAGGATCGTCAGGGCAGGAACTTTGGCTGTAGTCTGTGTAGAGTTTCCTAACTTAGTTTATGTGAGCCGTTGTACTATAAGTATTATAAATATGTATTTTGTTTTCATCTGAGTCAACGAGTTCTATTTTATATCATTAGTTATAAGTATTGTGTGTGGGACTTATATGTAATGATGAGGAGAAGAGAGAGAGTTATGTAACGACGGCCCGTGAGCGCGCCACGAGGTAGGTAGGCCTCCCTCCCTCCTCCCTCCTCCCTCTCAGCGCGTGGGAAATCCTTTGTCGATCCCAGATTGAGAGAGAATATTACGTAACGATTGCTAGTGGGCGGTCCTTAGTAGTTGGCGATATGCTCACTAGAGGGCCGAGTATAAAAAGGAGAGGTCCTCGCCACAATTCTTTAGAACTCATCAGGCAGAGCGACTTCTCATATCCCTTGCAACTATCCATATTCTTCCGACTGATGTGAACTTTCTCTACTCTCTGAACAGCCTATCTTCTTCTCTTCTCGTCCCTTTTTAACCAATGACCCCTTTGGTGCAGATTTAGTCAGCCAAAGTATTATCGCTTGAGTTCTCACGAGATAAGTGCCTGTTAGATAGCCTATTTTTGGAAGGGTTAACTAGAATAGGATTGATTGATGTTTGTTGCACTCGTATATGCATTTCCCTGTGTGCGATTATTCATGTTCCTGTTTTCTGCTGGTTTAGGCAATGCTAGACTGGGATAGGGTTTCTGAGTTGTGATTTCCTATGAGTACTAGGTTGCGGTTGAACCAGTACAATTGCAACGGAGACGTGGAACGCCTAGGTGGTCTTTCTGACTGTGTACCGTGGGAGTTTAGCACTGTGTTGCGAGTGAGGGCTTTTGCCTCTGCCACCCAACACTGTGCTATCTCATTTGCTTGACTTTGAGAGGATCGCCAGGAGAGAACCAGATACTAGTGATCTGGATCTCTCAAGAGAGCATCCCGTCAATTAACGTAATTTGGCCGCACAGTCTTAAGGACCTCGCTAGGCTACGAGCCGCTTGCTCAGCCATTGTTTCCTAACCTTAGATATCCCAGCTAGACTTTGCTCGACCAGCAGATACAGCATAGTATTGAAGCTTCTCCTTATGTATGTTATTGTTTATGCACTATTGATTTCATGTGTGGCACGCTTAGCTACTGTAGAGATTAGTGGCCCACGAGCACAATCCTAGTAGGCTATTGTCAGTGCATTGTCGGAGTACTTCTTCTTAATGTTTGCCATTTACTATTGTTTATTCTTATAATTCTTCTTATGTCAACTTAAAGCCTTTAATTGCCAGTGTGTTACTTATTGAATTGCTGTTCAAAATCCGATACTTACTTCTTACGAGTATTCGAGAAGCATCTAACTTTATCAGAAGATTCCTTGCTTGATGCTCGAGGACTATTGTTTAACGTAACGTAATAGTGCCGATCCGAAGTAGAGGGTGGAGGACTTCTTAAGTTCTTAGTTCAAGGGTGGATTACTTCGGCTTCGGCCAACACTATTCTTTAGTGTTGTAGTACTTTCTTCTTTGTTTGATTGTTGACCAGACTAGATAACTCCCGTCTTGTTATTAGTCTGTTGTGTGAAACGCTAGTACCGAGTTCTTGTATACCCCGTTATAGCAGATAGAACTCTGGAGGGTAGTGGCGTTTTTTGTTCGGCTGGCAGTACTCTGGGGTTGGGATCGTGTGTTTCCGTTGTGGCAGCGAGCCATACTCGAGTCCTGTGTAAGAGCCCTAGTGTACCCGAGTGCCCGGTCGTAACAGGGTCAAAATGCCTGGAAACATGAAGTTTAAAGCAGTCTAAGACATAGGATGAAGGCAAGATTGATTGAGGGAGAGAGTTCCAGACTTCAGTTGTTGAGTAGAAGAAAGACTGAGAAAATTTGCCAATTCTTGGATTGGGGAGCTGGACAGAATAGGAGTGGGACTGTGTTGGAAGGCAAATGCCTTGCACTCGCCGAAAGGGAGGGGGTATGCACTGAAAGAGCTCTGAAGAACAATGATTGCTGTAATAGCGATAGAAGAGTGAAATAGATCCAGCATTGTAGAAAGAGATTGTAGGGAACTAGTAAGACCAAGTGAGTTGATGAGGCGAAATTGCGTTTGACTACTCTTTCAAGAATATCAGTATGGGCGCGCTGTGCACCTATATATACCAAGAAGCAGTGCGGGGGAAGAACAAGAAGAAGACGAGACAGATTTGGACCTCCAGGACTATGAAGAAGAAGACGAAAATGAAGAAAATTAAGTAAATGAAGATGAATACGAAGAAGAGGAGGAAGAAGAACACACTCCAACTCCTGTTCCATCTCCGAAAAACACCAGATCACGAACGAAGAATACAGAGAAAAAACAAGAATACCCAGAGGACCTACCAAACACTGATCACCTGGACTTCAAGAACCTCAAAAGCATCCTTACAAAAGAAGATGAAACACGATTAAGTAAACAAGCTTATAACAGCCTCAGTGAAATGGAAACAGAAACAACAGGCAACTTCTACAGGTCTTTTCGCAATGTAGCAAGAACAAAGGAAGACAGCTGGATCGTGCAATAGGTGGAGATTAAGGAAAACTATGACTTCAATAAATACTGCCAAGTTAATAACATCCCCCCTGTAGAATATAACACACAAGGATAGCCAAATAGCCATAATTCCTAACAAATATATCCTAATAAATACAACACTTTAGTATTTTAAATTAAATACTAGAATAGACTCAAATATTAACTTTTAAATACAGAATAGGAAAGTAACTCAAACCAACTCTTAAATAAATAAAAATAAACTCAAACCTAACTAAGCAAGGTGGTATGCCCGCCTAATTTTAATCTACTACTTTCTTTCATATTTCCTCCCTTTGCCATCTTCCTCCCCAAACCTCTTCCTTCCTCCCTTAGACCCACCCTGGGTCATAAAAAAAAAAAAAAAAAAATGGGAGAGGAATCCACGGAGATGGTTGAGCACACCTAACTTCTGGGAAGCTGTTTTAGCAAGAGTGGTAATATGATTTTTCCAAGAAAAGATCAGATGAAAAAGATACACCAAGAATATTGAGGGAAGAAAGATAAAGGGTTTATTTGTGTATTGTCGATGAGTAATATTGTGGAAGATTGTGACAGGTAGATAGAGGGAGAAATTGAGTCTTGGAAACACTGAAAGGGATGAGGGTGGGTGTTCTGGACCTCCTAATTCTCCCTCATGTTTGATGATATTAAAACCTTTCGTCCCATTTAGATGTAGTTTTTTTCCTGGTGAGCGATATCGAACCTGCAATTTAGAAGGCAATGGCCAGGGATTTTTTTCGACCGAAGAATGCACACATACAAGTTTAAAGACCATTTTGTCCATACAGAGTGTTTTTTTTTTTTTTTTTTTTTTTTTTTTCTATGTGATTGAGGGAGGCAAAAGGCAGAACTGCCTATAGCGAGCGCCTCCCCCATAGTTGAAAGAGTGACAGGACCAAAATCAAGGGACGTTCGAGCCAAAATGCCTGGACACACGGAGTTTGAAGCAATTTAAGTCATAGGAAGAGGGAAAGCCTGATTCTGGGAGAGAGTTCCAGAGCTCAGCTGTTGAGTAGAAGAAAGTTTGAGAGTAACGTTTCACTCTTGGGTTGGAGAGTTGCACAGAGTAGGGGTGGGATTGAGTTGCAAGACGGGTACCATGTGCCCTACGTAAAGGAGGTGGTATACACTGGGAAAGCTCTGAGGAACACTGATTATTATAGTAGCGATAGAATAGCGAGAGAGATGCAACATTGCGGCGGAGAGAGAGAGATTGCAGAGAGTTAGTGAGTGGACGGGAGTTAATGATACGAAAGGCCTTCCTTTCAACTTTGTCTAGGAGAACGGTGTGAGAGGAACCTCCCCACACATGTGAACAATACTCAATACAAGAATGCACTATGCCCCTGTACAGAGCAAGAAGCTGTGCAGGGGAAAAGAATCCCCTAAGGCGGTTGAGCACACCCAGCTTCTGGGAGGCTGCCTTAGCAAGACTGGTAATATGGTCCTTCCAACTGAGAGCAGAAGAAAAAGAGACACCAAGAATATTGAGAGAAGATGAAGGATTGATTTTTATATTATTGAAGAATAAGGGATAGTCCGCTGGGAGTTCCTTACGGGTAGATAGATGGAGAAATTGGGTTTTGGAAGCATTAAAGGTAACAAGGCTGTCTCTGCCCCAATTGGAGATAGTATTTAGATCAGAATTTAAGAGTTCTATGGCTTCATTACGTTTGTCGTTGAGGGATTGCTGGCTGGGGCGTTCTGAAAAACTAATGGAGTAGTGTAAGGTTGAGTCGTCTGCGTCTGCGTATGAATGGATGGGAATTGAGGTACAGTTGAGGAGATCATTTATAAAAATTAGAAAGAGAATAGGAGATAGGACAGAGCCCTGAGGAACACCAGAATTTATAGGGTGAGGAAGTGAACAATGGCCATCCACAACCGCAGCTATGGAACGGCCGGAAAGGAAATTAGAGACAAAGGCACAGATGGAGGGAGAGAAACCGAAGGAGGGTTGTTTAGAAATTAAAGATTTGTGCCAGACTCTATCGAAGGCTTTCGATATGTCTAGTGCAATAGAAAAAGTATCGCCGTCATAAACGGCTGCAATCCAGGCGACCCTCTTATGGGCTGCCTCTGTTGTCAAGTTCTTAGTTTAGAGATCGGATGAAGTAACTGATCCCATTTCTTTCTAGGTCTACTCCTACAAGCAGCTCCACCCACGTTCACTGTCCAGCATATGTGTATCTTGAAGGGGGTTCTTGAGTAGTATTTTTTAAAGCTTGATGGAGGCCCAGGGAGGAAATTGATATATATATATATATATATATATATATATATATAATTATAATCTCCCAGATTCTCCAGGTAGACAGCTTATAACATTCCCATATAATCTAACTAAAATCCATCAACAAAGTGACTATAGGGTACAACCATCCATACACGGACTGATAGTGCTGAGGAGGCAGTATTCTTGCTAATACCCTTGTTGTCTTAGAGTGCACAGAAACATATATCAACAAATATGCTAAACGATGATAAAGATACAATAATACGCCATTTACGAACGTTTGTGAGAGCAATGATATTTACTAATGCAGTTTGGGACTGGACCAGGTTATTACATACTATTGGACAACATCAATACGATCTGCCGATACTTAGTAATAAAATCGACAAATATGTTAATATATTAAACAGTAATTACCTATGCGCATGATTCCTTTCGTAATTCATTTCAACTGACTAAATAATTAAGCAATCTTCCATCATTTGAAAAGACGAACTTTCTCTGTGTTCCGGCTAATACAGTATAAATATTGCCAAGCTTATCAACATTAACAGTTATATATGACCATGGTTATCGAACAGTTTATGTGGTAGTTCGTTTCGCAGGATAACTGCCCCAACACAGACATAATGACATAGTTTTTCAATTTTATGACTACGACATATGTGTGTGTTTTTAGTTCAATACTTCTACCGGGAACCACCACTTAATATGTATCGATTTTATGACTACGACATATGTGTGTGTTTTTAGTTCAATACTTCCACCGGGAACCACCACTTAATATGTATCGATTTTATGACTACGACATATGTGTGTGTTTTTAGTTCAATACTTCTACCGGGAACCACCACTTAATATGTATCGATTTTATGACTACGACATATGTGTGTGTTTTTAGTTCAATACTTCTACCGGGAACCACCACTTAATATGTATCGATTTTATGACTACGACATATGTGTGTGTTTTTAGTTCAATACTTCTACCGGGAACCACCACTTAATATGTATCGATTTTATGACTACGACATATGTGTGTGTTTTTAGTTCAATACTTCTACCGGGAACCACCACTTAATATGTATCGATTTTATGACTACGACATACGTGTGTGTTTTTAGTTCAATACTTCTACCGGGAACCACTACTTAATATGTATCGATTTGACTTATGTTTCACAATACAAAACTTAGAATACATACAATACATTAGCATGAACTATAAATTAAAGATGATGGCATTGATGGCATTGATGGCATTGATGAAAATATTGTAATTCTGACAAGGTCATAAACATTAAGGGGGGTGACCTGCTTTTTCTTATTTCTCTCATTTTCTCTCTTTCTCTGGCTTGTATCCATTCGGCCCCATTCAGCCAACTATTTTAAGACGTTTATCCCCATCTAGGTGTCGATTTCTTCCTGGCGAGCGATAGCGAGCCAGCAGTATATGAAGATATCCGGCTTCGCCGGAGACATTTTTCTATCGAAAAATGTACAAATTTAGCCTGCTGTCAAACAAAAATAAAAAATATGCTGGCTCGCTACCGCTCACCAGTAAAAAATTGACACCTGGATGGGGATACACGTCTTGGAACAGTAGGCTGCATGGAGCCAAATGGATACAAGCCAGAGAAAGATAGAAAAGGACAGAACAAAATCAGGTCACCCCCTTAACGCAGGCTTGTTATTACGTGGTCAGACATTTTAATCCAGCTTTATACAGGACCCACAAATGACCACGTACGAGTTTCAGGGTATAAGGAAGATATGGGTTCAGACATCGATATTTAGAAGATCAAAACAACAAATAAAAGATATTGTGTGCATGATGGAGAGAAAGTGAGCTGTATTTGACTTTATGTATTTGTATATGTACTCTGACCGTATTTCAGCTGATTATTCTGCTAAATATTAATATCCACAGCTCCAACTTTATTATACCCTGAAACTCGCCATGGTCAATTAACCACTTGCGAGTTTCTGGCTATAAGGAAGTTGGAGCTGTAGACATCGATATTTAGCAGAACTTACAGCTAATGCATGGTCATAGTACAGTCGCGCTAATAAGTCATGTCCCAGCTGTCATTACGTTTGGCTTGCTCTGTGCTGTATTAATGACTGTCAGATGTTGAATAGGGTGGGTAAGTGTAGGGACATGCTTGTATATTGCGCTCGATATGAATAAATGAAGCTTAGATATTGCTGATACCAATTATTGATCAAAACATACTTGGTGCCGAGACATCACTTATTAGCGCGACTGTACATTGATAATTACATAAAACCCAATTAAACATACCTTTTATTCATCAGAAACCTGCATTATTATTGTATATCTATTTTATATCGATGGCTATTACTCCAACTTCCTTATAGCCTGAAACTCGCAATGGTCAATTTAGTTCCCCAGTGAAGCCTCTCTCCACCTTTTGTTTGTTGTCATCATGTTTCCGTTTCCACTGGTCATTGATACAGCCTCAAGGCGGGTCACCGCCTTCCTTTCTCTCTTTCTCTCCTTTTTTCTCTTTCCCTGGCTTTTATCCATTCGGCCCCATTCAGCCAACTGTTTTAAGACGTTTATCCCCATCCAGGTGTCGATTTCTTCCTGGCGAGCGATAACGAGCCAGCATTGTATGGAGAAATCCGGCTTCGCCGGAGAAATTTTTCTATCAAAAAATTTACAAATTTAGCTTGCTGTCAAAACAAAAATATATATATGCTGGCTCGCTACCGCTCGCCAGGAAAATATTGACACCTGGATGGGGGTAAACGTCTTAAAGCAGTAGGCTGAATGGGGCCGAATGGATACAAGCCATAGAGAGAGGAGAGAAAGAGTAAAAAAAGAGCGAGGTGGGCTCCCTTAATAAACTGGGTTGTACACTCGGGTGCTATAGTCTCTAGCCCACTCATAAATAGTCGTGTACCCCTATGTTTCTGTATGCAATTAGTATGTTTGTTTACACCAACCAACTTCACATCTAAACTCAATTAATGAAATCAACAAATACATGTGGCACTCCGAGGACTCGAACCCAGGATACTCACATCGAAATTCCGCGCACTATGCATTACGCTATCAAGACAGTAATTATGACTGTCTGGATGGATTTTTAGATATCACTTGTTTTCAATAAAGAGTATGCCTAATTTTGTAGTTTCCAGAGATATACTTCCGTAATTAAAAATGAACATTACTGGCCGGGCTAGAGACTATGGCATCCGAGTGTACATATTGTATCTTCCACCCTTTCTGCTTAGTCATACTTAACCCTTTAAAGATTATGACGTATTTTGATAGTCTTTTCCGGCTATTAGTAGACCATGGTATTTAGATTTGGAAGGGTATATTAAAGTCAGAGGGTTAATTGAGCCAGTATTTACCCTTTCATAACTCGCATATCCTTCGTAAGTTGTATAAAATCGTCTAATGATAGCCAAAATAAACTGTCAAAGTGCGTCATGAACCTCAAGGCTTAAGGGGGGATGGTTCACTTTTTGGGAGATTTTTGCATGTATTCATTATGTTTCTAGTTTCATCCCTAGACCTCCACCAAATTAAAAAAAAAACATCCATTAGATCCCCCTTCTAGATTTATTTGTACATTTTTGGTAGACAAATTTCCCGGCCGAAGGCCGGTCCTTCAACATTACAGGCTCACTATCGTTCGCCAGGGAAAAAATTGACACCTTCATAGCACAAAAGGTCTAAATATTGACGAAGAAATGGGGCAAAAGGTCTTAAAATCGACTAATGGGGCAAACATCTTAACATCTGAAAACTAATGGGGCTAAACATGAGGGAGAAAGTGGTCCAAAAAACCGGCCCATCCCCCGTTAAGAGGTTACGTCACCGGCTGTTCCAACCAAGATGTATGGAGTTTTGAAATAGTTATGAAGTACTGATGTGTTTTAATTGGGCCGATAGTCTTAAAGGGAGGTTTGTTTCTTCAGGACCCCCTTCTTCCTCATGCTTAACCCCATTAGTTTGGCGATTATAACATCTTGTTGTGCCACTTATAGTCTGGGATCCAAGGCCGCAAAACAGCACTTTGATATGACACCCCTGCTGTAAAATTTTTGACCCTTGGAACATGATAAGGGAAGTGTTGGACATCTGAAAAGTGAATTTGGACACTTGGTTCGGATTGCGCAACGTGAGGACACTCAATTTTACGAAGTTAAGACAGGAATTTTAAAAGCGGAAAATTTTGAGGTTGAGGAAATTCAATGCATCATATCTCCTTACTGTGACACTTTATTGCAACAAATGACCACTCATTTTTTTCGTCATGATGTCAGCTACAGAATGATAGGTAAATAATATTGATTGGGTGAACTAGAAGGTCACCAGAGGTCAAAAGATCTCGAAAATCATGTCTCACCTAAAATTTTGTATTTTTATCAAAGAAATGGGTTTAAGAATATATTCTAGTATGATTTATGAAGAAATGATAGTTCTACCCAACTTTTTACACCTTTATAATGTTTTATGTGAGTGGGATATGCTTGTGGAGTAGGAATATAAGGCAGCACTATGCATTTATTTGTATAATCCAATTTGAAGAAATTACTAACGATACACTTTTCTTGTCCGACAGGTGATACTGCTGCTTCCTTGACATCCACGATGGATCCTGTGATAACAACAAAGCGCAAGCAGCCCTGTTCAACAATAACTGATTATTCCAGGTGTTTGATATGCCAAAGTACTACTGATGAGCTTGGACGTATGTGTAAATTAACAAGCAGGGGTTTCAATACATTCAAAGATGCAGTAGAAACAAGAAGAGATCATGTGTATTACAGACTTTGGAATGACCTACAAAATGCTGATGAGTTCCTTAGAAGGCAACCTATGTGTCATGTGAACTGTCGAAGTGATTATACACATAAGAAAAATGTACAGGCAAAACGGTTGAAAACAGAAAATGAAATGACTGGAGAAACATCTAGCACATCGGGTCGAACCAGTAGAACAGGAATTATTGATTATAAGTTTGTGTGTTTCTTGTGTGAAAAAGAACGTGATGGAAAAGGTGATAGGCTGCTGACTGCAGTTGCTAGCTATGAAAGACAGGCATCAATTCACAAGAAAGCTAAGGAACTAAATGACGAAACTGTGTTACTGAAAATTCAAGGGCATGGAGATACATGCTTAGATCTAATTGCCAATGACTTTAGCTATCATCTCAGATGCATGAACAGGTTTATGGCTGCACGTGGCAAACCTAACACTGACAGTGGCAGTTCAGCAGTCATGACCGAGTATGATTCAGCATTTTTAGCGCTTGTGTCGGAGATTTCCCATGGACTTTTGAATGACAAACATGCCTACTCCATTGATCAGATTTTAAAAAGGTACAATGAACTGTTGTCTCAGTATGACATTGCTACAAAGTCTGGCTATAGAAAAGACAGACTGATAAAACGGTTGACAAAACACTTTGGCAGTAGCAATCAGTTTGTCTCTTTAAAGGGTGCATCATGTTTAATGTGTCCATCTTCATTGACTGTGAAGGAGTTGTGTGATCAAGTTGTGGGTCTGAAATCTGAATTAGAGGAATATCAGGTATATAGTGATGATGATGTTGATGATGATCCTAATCCAATGAAAAATGTTGACATTAGCTCATACCCTTTGGCAAAGCATCTAAGAACAGAGGTAAAAGCAGCTGCAAAAAGAATGCATATTGATGTAGACAATGAATTCAGTATTTCGTATGATACTGCCTCAAGACAAATTCCTGTTGAATTGTACAATCATCTAGCATGGTTAATTACTGAAAGTGATGAAAACAAAGGTGACAGTGAGAAAGTTCATCTTAGTGAAAATGACAAAGAAACTGTTCTTAACTTATCTCAAGATATTATTAATTACATTTGTAAACAGCCTATACCTAAGCAGGTAGGATTGGCAATGCATGTTCTAAAAGAAACTCACAGCAAAAATATTGTTACCATGTTAAACAGATTTGGAAATAGCATTAGCTATGCCAGTGCTCAACGTTACTTAACAACGATTGCGAGTGAAGTAACTGAACAGGAAAGAAAAGAAGGTATCTTTATTCCATCCAACATTATACACAGACATTTTGCTCAATATGCCTTTGATAACCTTAACTTTCACTCTGAAACTGATGATGGTAGTCTGGATGCAACTACTAATATTATATATCAATATACAAAGCAGGAGAATATAATTGGGGCTGGGAAAGTACCTCTACATAAGACAAGACAGTTAACAGTCAATAAACCCGAGGCGTTTGTCCCTGTTAGCAGCAACCTTACCCTGAAGGACAGAAAAGAGGCAAGATCGTTATGTGGAATAGAACTCATTTCTGATGCCACTGTAGCTAGTAACACTCTGATTGATGAAAATATTGTATGGTTCCTTTTACGGATGTTTCCCACTCAAATGATGACATGTAGAAATGATAGCACTTCATGTACTCCAACTTGGAATACCTTTTTTGAAGTGTATGATGGACAACAGGCACATAAAACAAGTATTGGCTATGGACCACTGTATCCTCAAACTCCAACAAACCCAGATGTTGTCCAGACCTCCCTGGATTATTTCATCTCCCTTAATCTGAAACTGGGACAATCAAAAACTGTTATCACATGTGACCAGGCAATATATGACATTGTAAAAGGCCTGTTGAACAAAAATCCTCTCAAGTATAAAGATGTCATAGTACGATTGGGTGGATTCCACATTGCAATGAATTTTATGGGATCCATCGGGTTCTTTATGAGGGAAAGTGGCATTGAAGACATACTAGCTGTGAGTAATATATGTGGTAGAGGAACAGCTAATAAGGTGATGGCAGGGAAGGACTACTACAAAATGGTTCGTTATCATTCCCTACTCTGTGAGGCGTTCTTTATGCTGAAGTGGGAGGCCTTTGAGCAGTGGTTGTTGCACAATGATGAAGCTGAAGCTCTTGGATTTCTATCTTCACTGTTGGAAAAACTTAGGACAGCTTATGAAACAAAAGACACTGAGAGAATCGTTGTATTTGTTGGTGATGTGATGAAACAATTAGGATTGCTTGAATCACAGTGGAAAGACTTTGAGAACACATTGGGAGTAACAGCTCAGTTATGGGGAATGTATATTGACATGGTGCTCATTTTGAAGCGCTACATCCATGCTGAAAGAACTGGTATTTGGAAGCAACACCTGCTGGAGGTGCAGAACATGCTACCGTACACTGTTTCCTCTGGACATACTAAGTACATGTCATGTCTCCCAATCTATTTAAATGAAATTAAAAACCTACCCAACACTGCACCAGAGATACAAAGAGAATTTGAAGCAGGCAATTTTACTGTCCACCAGACAGAAGGTGTGTTCAATGGTGTATGGACAGATCTTGCATTGGAACAAACATACAATAATGAGGGAAAGACTCGCTTATTCAAAGGTATTACTCATGCTGAGGCTGCTCGAGAAAAGTACATAAAAACATTACCATTCTTGACATCTGTCTCTGAGAATGTCAAGAAGATGGTGCACATGGAATCCCCTCACCCAGATCACCATGAAAAGAGGAGTAAAGATGATATAGAAAGGGTTCTGGAAATCAGAAACACTGTAGCAGAAACTATGAGGAATCCGTTTGTTGCAACCCTTGGGACGGATAAGCTGATAAACATTGCAACAGGAGAGACGCTTGAATCTACACAACTAGTCAAAGCTAGAACGATTGGGCTAGAATCAATCAGAGATGCCAGCACCACCAATGCTGCTAAAATTGTTACCCCAAAGATAATGACATTTGCCAGTCAACAGAAACAAGGCAAAGGAAAGCGACATTGTATGAAGAAGTTAATCAATGTGGAAAACACTGTTACAAGAGCCCTTTGTTTTACACAAGAATTAAGTGATGAGGCAAAGATTGAAGCCTTTAGTTATGAATGGAATGACTATCCCCCATCATTATTTGAGCCAAACAGTACTGCATCTGAGGGATATACCATGCGCAAAGGAACTAAATATGATTTTATTGAAACACTTCAAAAAGAGGTAGCTGATTCATGGAAACCAATGACAGAAATTTCTCAATCTGATTCTGAATCAGTGTATGTTATTGACGCCATGGCATTTATACAACGCTATCGGACACTGGCATCAGAGAGTTTTGGTCAGCTTCAGGAGAGGTACTTGCAGAAGATTCTGGCCATGAAACCAATCGGTTGCTCAGAGGTTCACTTTGTTGGTGACAGGTATGACTTTGGTGAAATGAGCTTAAAGGATGGTGAACGACAGAGGCGGGTGAAGGGAGTTTTGACACCAGAGTATATCCCTGATCATAACATGAAAATACCAGAGTGGAAAGGATTTCTTTCAAACCCACAGAACAAGGCAAACTTACTTTCATATATTTCATCCTCTTGGACCCAGCCATCCTCAGTTCCTGACGGGATTACCCTGATAATAGGAGTTGGTACTAAGGGAATTCGTGTGACCAGTTGCGGTACAACTGTGTTACAGGAACTGTGTTGCCACAATCATGAAGAAGCTGATACCAGGATCTTTTCACATATTGCAAGCTGTCAGAAGAGTAGTGTGTTTATTGTTCATGCAGCTGATACAGATATCATTATGCTTTCTATGTATCATTATCCTCGACTTCCACATGTTGCTAAACTGTGGGTTGAAAAGAACTACATCTTCTTTCCCATTCATGATTTAGTTGATAAACTAGCTAGTACAGTAGAAAAAGATACACTTGAACTCACAGACACTCTGCTTATTTCATATGTTTTATCAGGCTGTGATTCAGTAAGCTTCCCATTTGGACGAGGGAAAAAAAGAGCGGCAAAAGTAGCAATGCAGCACATAGGTAAAATGACAATGCTGACTAGCTTCTCACATACTAATGTAGGCCTAAGTGACAAGTTGTTTGATGAGGCACGGGACTTTTGGTGTGATTTGTACGGCAAGCCAGGATATTCATCATTGGATAGGTTACGTGCCCATATATTTGCCTCTAGCAAACAGGATCTCCGCTCTCTTCCTCCAACTGAAGACTCCTTTCATTTTCATGTCCTTAGGAGTCTTTGCCAGATTAGCCTGTACAAACAGGCTAATGTGTGTAATCCAACTCTTCTTGCACCTGAACAGTATGGCAGGTATTTGGACAGTAATGGCAGATTGTTCCCAGTTATGAAGCGCAAAGTTAGTAAACCTGCAACAGCAAAACTAACATTCTGCAAGTGTAGGAAAGGCTGCATTAAAAACTGTCCATGTGCTAAGGCTAGACTGGAGTGCATTATTGCATGCACTTGCAATGGGACTTCCCCAAAATGTGGGCGGCTAACTGAAGATAACGGCGATAGCGATTATTGCAAAATATAGGTTTAACTGTTAGGTTTGCTACATTTATTATCTTTAGCACATAATGTCTGTTTTACAATAATTTCATATGTATTAATGAAGAATAAAAAGCCTTATTTTACTACTTATTGACATTACATCAATAATTTTCAATGTGTAAATAGGACTGTATACTTTAAAGAATATGTCACTGTCACTAATTCACATTTGTTTTCATTACATCTCTAAGCAGCAGGCAAAAGTGATGCCTTTTACTTTTAGTTTATTAGTATTTTCTTTTCTAAAATACATCAGTAGGACATACAAGGTTTAATGAAAGTGTTTTTCTAAATTACAATTGAGAAAAATGTATTATACAGATGCTTTGTAAAAAATATATACCAGTTTTGGGGTGAGACATGATTTTCTTGACCTTTTGACCTCTGGTGACCTTGTAGTTCAACCAATCAATATTATTTACCTATCATTCTGTAGCTGGCATCATGACGAACAAAATGAGTGGTCATTTGTTGCAATAAAGTGTCACAGTAAGGAGATATGATGCATTGAATTTCCTCAACCTCAAAAATTTCCGCTTTTAAAATTCCTGTCTTAACTTCGTAAAATTGAGTGTCCTCACGTTGCGCAATCCGAACCAAGTGTCCAAATTCACTTTTCAGATGTCCAACACTTCCCTTATCATGTTCCAAGGGTCAACAAATTTACAGCAGGGGTGTCATAATAAAATGCCTTTTTTTGCACTTTTTGGGGTGTGGATCCCAGACTATTAGGTGTCGATTGTTTCTTGGCGAGCGATAGCGCGCCTGTAATTTAGGAAGAACCGAAGGCTGGGACATTTTTGTACCGAAAAATGTATAAATGTATCTTGTAGGGGTACTTTTGACAGATTGGTGGAGGTCTCGGGAGAAAACAAAAATGATTATATATGTAAGTAAATTTATGAACAAATAAATACAAATGTCGCCTCAAAGTAAATAAGAACTGAAGCTCGGTCATCACATTTGTCAGTGATTGTGTAACTCCTCCCTCTTCATAACCTCCCTGCTTCGCCATTACCACCGAACGCCCCACTCGGTACAGATGCCCACGTAAGTTCTGGTCCTAGTCGTGGTCTAATGAATGAAAGAAAAATTCACATGAATGATTTGTGAGTGTTTTTTTTTATTTGTTTATTTTTTTTATTTTTTTTGTCTATGTGACTGAGGGAGACAAAAAGCAGAACTGCCTGTATCGAGTGCCTCCCCCAGAGTTGAAAGAGTGACGGTGCCAAAATCAAGGGATGTTCGAGGCACACGGTGTAGCTTTTTTTCATTACCAGTTGACTAATCAGATGAGTTAACCAGTACTTAACCCCTTCCTTACCGGCGATGTCTTTTTGTATGTGATTTCACCTACATTTAGAAAATTTTATGAAGCTTAGGAAGGATATATGGTAGCTAAAATTATTAATTGAGATAGTATGAAGCCTTTTAATGAGTAGACGGCCTTCCTAAGCTTTACAAAATCGTCTCATAGTCGCCAGAATACAATGAAAAGGACATCACCGGTACAGAAGGGGTTATGGAAATACACTCATAATTCAATCAAGCCCTTTGTATTTCCATGGATAAGATCACGGAGAGGAGCGGAATTTATGTGGGCAACTGTACATTGTTTATGACTCCAGGTAATGAAGACAGGTGGTGGCGATATACACAACAATAACGACCACCACCACACACTCCTGGCACACACACACACAATCCCTCTCGACACACACACATACACACACACAGTCACACATACATTCTCCCGACACACACACACACTCCCGACACACTCACCCACACACACACACACACACACAAATTATCCATTACATTTATTGATGATAATTGCCCAATCAAAATTAGTATCACATCATTAGAAACAGAGAATAAAGTTTCAATAATTTTACATGAGAAAGGATGGTATTAGAACGCCGCATCGCCCGCCTATATTCCCATCTTCAAGAGACACCCACCTCATAACTACAAACTTGGGACATTACACATACAAACTTTCTTAAGAGGGTACTACTCGCTTTTCTCGACCCCCTTCTCCCTCATTTTTAGCATATTAGTTTTGAGGTTTTAAGAAATTCGTTTCATTAGTTTGGCGATTTTGAGACCTTTCGCCTCCTTTGTTTGTCAATATTAAGACCTTTCGTGCCCTTTAGGTGTCGATTTTTTCCTGGCGAGCAATAGCGAGCCTCTAATTATAGAAGGAACCGGCCCTCGGCCGGGACATTTTTCTACCGAAAAATGTACAAATTTATCTTGAAAGCGGGTCTATGGGGTGTTTTTCTAAGCTTGATGGAGGTGTAGCGAGGAAACTAAAAATATATATTAATAAATACAAATATAGACCAAACACCAAGCAGTACCCCCGAAGTGTTGTGAAGTGCACGCACATACACACACACACACACACACACACACATACATACACACACACACACAGGGACTCTCATTCTCAGAGTCCATAACACTTTGAAACGAGAAAAACAGAAGGATCAAGAATGTCACTGATGGCCGGAGATTGTGCCGAGGGTTGAATATAACATTGATACGTATATCCTATAGGATACGTATATATACGTATCTATAGGATATATATAGATATTATATACCTTGATTTTCAAAAGGCCTTTGACAAAGTTCCCCACAAACGTTTACTGCTAAAACTAAAAGCGCATGGAATACAAGACGGTGTGTTGAAATGGATAGAAAATTGGCTCAGCGACAGAAAGCAAAGAGTAGTCATAAACGGTAAGGCATCTAAATGGACTAATGTAAGTAGCGGGGGTACCCCAGGGATCGGTACTAGGACCAATTATCTTTCTAATTTACATCAACGACATAGATGAGGGTCTCACCTGTACAATCTCAAAATTTGCTGACGATACAAAAATTGCAAATAGCGTACTCTCAAAAGAACAAGTTGACGATATGCAACACAATCTAGATAAATTGTCACATTGGGCCCAAATTTGGCAAATGAGTTTCAATGCGGATAAAATTATGTAAAGTACTAACATATCGGATACCTAAATGAGAAAGCAAACTATTCGATGAATGGCACTCAGCTTAAGAATGTACACAAAGAAACCGATCTGGGAGTAACATTATCGAGTAACCTAAAACCGAGTCAACAGTGTTCAGAAGTTGTTAAGAAGGCAAACAAAATAATTGGCTTTATAGGCAGGTCATTTGAGCATACATCCAAAGACGTTATCCTAACCCTTTACAATTCCTTAGTCCGCCCTCTTCTGGAATACTGCGTTCAATGCTGGTGCCCTTATTACCAAAAAGACATAAACAAGCTAGAACGAGTTGTTCAACGTAGAGTTACCAAAATTATACCTATCCTAAAGAACAAACCATACGAAGAGCGTCTTAGAGAATTGAATCTATTCCTTTAACCCAGCGCAGATTAAGAGGTGACTTAATTCAAGTGTTCAAAATCATCAAAGGCATCGACAATATGAACTGTAGTAAGTACTTCACTATCGACCAATCTAATTACACGCGGGGAAACGGTTGCAAAATTATTGGTAAATCTTTTAACTCGCACGAATCTAAGAATTTCTTCTTCAATGGAGTTTTCAACTTGTGGAATGGGCTTCCCCCGAGACGTTATAGACTGCAGCACCGTTGATTCATTTAAACTCCGCCTAGACAAATATCTCGCATCAAACCCGCGACTGACTGCGTTTGTAAATGAATAACTTTATTTTATCCTCCCTTCAGTTACTAACCCATAATTATGTCCCATACTAACTTCCTAGTCCTGCCACGGACATTAGTTCCAGGGCAGTAGTTCCCTTTCCAATGTTCCCTTACCCACTCTAAACCACTGTTTGGACACTTGATCCTCAGTGTTTTGGAGGACAAGCAGCCTAGAAGGGTCACTAGGCTGTTGTTGCTTGTTTTTCTTTGTACTCCTTTGTAATCCTTAATTACGTATAGACTGTTGGAAAAATAAAATGGTTTCTAGTTGTTTCGTATATTTATGTATTATTATTATAAAACAAAATGCAGTCTAACTATACAAATTGCTATGGTGTTTTCCTGACTAATTGTTACGTATTTGACCTTTCACATTCCTTGCCTAAATAGGTATCGAATAGAAATACAGTGCTGCCCCAGTATTATTATAGAAAGAAATACAATTTTAATTTACTTCTAAAGTGTTTTGAAATTATATTCTTTTCACCTGTATAGAAGATCCTTGGACTTCTTTCCTTACTATGCCCCTTCTTACACTACCACCAAACAGATAAAAAAAAAGTCAACAGGCTTAGTAAACCCCATTATCCTGCGAGTGATAAATTACACAATGTATCTTGTTGACATGTATACAACCCTCGATATATCTCCGTCGGGACTATATAAATCTGTTCTACCACGTGTTCACAAGTACGTGAGGGCCTATTTTAGAAGAACAAATATATATAAGAAAACATTAAGTTAAAGGGCGGTGGTGTTATTTATTTGTTTATGTATTTATCTATTTAATATTCTCTAGCTTCCTCTCTAGACCTCCACCAAGCTTAAAACACATTACACCCCCAAGACCCTCCTTCAAGATAAATGTGTACATATTTCAATAGAAAAACGTCCCAGCCGAAAGGCCGGTTCCTCTTAAATAACAGGGTCGCTATCGCTCGCCAGGATTAAATCCATACCTAAATGACACGAACAGTCTTAATATTGACAAATAAATGGACCGAAAGGTCTTAAAATCGCCAAACTAATGGGCCGACCATCTTAAAACCTGAAAACCAATGGGGCTAAACATGAGGAAGAAGGGGGACCGGAAAAACGACCTATCTCCCCTTAAAAAATCATCGTGGCCTAGCCTGAAATGTGTAGTAGAAATATGCTCGCCAGGCTGTCACATTCCAGGCCCAGCGGCGGGGGTGCTCACAGAAAATACAAGGGACTAAAGCCAGTATCAAACGAGCGCTTTTTCCCTCAACATTTATCCTCAACACTGGTCTGGCAGCTTATTATGTCAATATTTATACTTTTTCAGTTACCTAGATTCATCTACCCTCAGTCTAGTTTCCGATACCAGTGCAAAATATTCCAGAAATGTTACCTGAAATTGTTTATTCTCGAATGTTGAGTATAAAAGCTCTCGTGTGATACATGCTTAAAACTCGGGCGTCACTCAGGATCCAACTATTCCAACTACAGCCAAATCCCCGGAGGCGAAATGGCACAAACAAATTCACGGGAAAATAAACAAATGGCACAAACAAATGCACAGGAAAATAAGCAACAACATATAAGCTGATCTTTACAGAGCTGATATAGCGAATGTACAGTGGCGCTAATAAGTCATGTCTCAGCTGTCATTACGTTTGGCTCTCTCTATGATGTATTAATATCTGTCAGATGTTGAATAGGGGGGTAAGTGTAGCAATATGTTTTTATATCTCACTCGAAATGAGGAAATCCTGTTTATATATTGCGGATACCAATTATAAAACAAAATACACTTGGTGCCGAGACATCACTTATTAGGCCGACTGTACTTAATACACATGAGTCAATAATTTCGATACGAACTGTACATATCCTAAGCTTTCATGGGCTGAACTAAAACGCCTTATTAATGTTCTACCAGATATATGTATTTCAGGGGTTCCTTTAAATTATTCGAGGCTTTATTGTGCATCAAAATTAATGACTGCACCGGAAAGATAATACGCAATATTACCCGACGAAATGTATGATAATGAATTAATAATTGCTGTAAACGTCAGAAACTTCTGACGCATACACATTGTAGTGTTCATACTTCAGACAATAATGTGAGGCTTTATACCCGCTGTGACGATGCTCTAAACTCGAATGTGTGTTTTTCTTGCCAATTTGCTCGAGTTTTCTGACCATAAACGTGAGGCTCTTTATGGTGGAACTTATTACGATTCTTGCGTATTTTTCTCCTAAACAATAGTCGGTTTTTGCCAGCCGACGGTAAATTTAAATGTCTCTATCTTGTTTACTAGGCTATTAACCCCTTCTGTACCGGTGATGTACTTTTCATTATATTCTTGCTACTGTTAGACTATTTTGTTCAGCATAGGAAGCACGTCTACCCATTCAAATGCTGCAGACTATCTCAATTAATCCTTTTAGTTGCCATACATCCTTCCTAAGCTTCATAAAATCGTCTAATTGAAGCTGAAATCAAATAAAAATAAGTCGCCGGTAGAGAAGGGGTTAAGAATATTTTGTAGTAAATTATGTTGTTAGTTTAAAAAAAAACACATCTTATGCTGAGGCTGCAGAATCACAAATTCTATGAATGTCTCTCCAATATGAAATTCCAAAAGCCCTGCTGAATTCAACCTTAACTTGTAGTTATTCATTCAATTAATCCATTGAGGATTATGACGCGCTTTGTCAGTTAATTCTGGCTATCATTAGACGTTTTTTACAACCTAGCAAGGATCTGTAGACATTCTAAGGGTAAAGACTATCTCAATTAACCCTCTGGCATCCATATACCATTCCTAATCTAATAAAAATCGTCGAAGAATAGCCAGACAACAGGACATAAATGCTTCATTGGATCCTCTAAGGCTTAACCCCTTCTGAACCGGCGGTATTTTTAAATTTAATTCCATATTTACACAATTGTGTGCAGTTTAAGAAGGATCTGTGGTAGTAAAATGGGTTTATGAGGAGATCATTCGAAACCTGTTAATTGCTGAAGGAATTTTAAAACTGAATACAGTCGTCCTAATTGTAACCAACATAGAGTTAAAAATACGTCGCCGGTATAGAAGGGGTTAACTCCTTCTATACCGGCGGCGTACTGGTTGTTTTAATACGTCGCCGGTAAAGAAGGGGTTAACTCCTTCTACACCGGCGGCGTACTGGTTGTTTTAATACGTCGCCGGTAAAGAAGGGGTTAACTCCTTCTACACCGGCGGCGTACTGGTTGTTTTAATACGTCGCCGGTATAGAAGGGGTTAACTCCTTCTATACCGGCGGCGTACTGGTTGTTTTAATACGTCGCCGGTAAAGAAGGGGTTAACTCCTTCTACACCGGCGGCGTACTGGTTGTTTTAATACGTCGCCGGTATAGAAGGGGTTAACTCCTTCTACACCGGCGGCGTACTGGTTGTTTTAATACGTCGCCGGTATAGAAGGGGTTAACTCCTTCTACACCGGCGGCGTACTGGTTGTTTTAATACGTCGCCGGTAAAGAAGGGGTTAACTCCTTCTACACCGGCGGCGTACTGGTTGTTTTAATACGTCGCCGGTATAGAAGGGGTTAACTCCTTCTACACCGGCGGCGTACTGGTTGTTTTAATACGTCGCCGGTAAAGAAGGGGTTAACTCCTTCTACACCGGCGGCGTACTGGTTGTTTTAATACGTCGCCGGTAAAGAAGGGGTTAACTCCTTCTATACCGGCGGCGTACTGGTTGTTTTAATACGTCGCCGGTAAAGAAGGGGTTAACTCCTTCTATACCGGCGGCGTACTGGTTGTTTTAATACGTCGCCGGTATAGAAGGGGTTAACTCCTTCTATACCGGCGGCGTACTGGTTGTTTTAATACGTCGCCGGTAAAGAAGGGGTTAACTCCTTCTACACCGGCGGCGTACTGGTTGTTTTAATACGTCGCCGGTAAAGAAGGGGTTAACTCCTTCTATACCGGCGGCGTACTGGTTGTTTTAATACGTCGCCGGTATAGAAGGGGTTAACTCCTTCTACACCGGCGGCGTACTGGTTGTTTTAATACGTCGCCGGTAAAGAAGGGGTTAACTCCTTCTATACCGGCGGCGTACTGGTTGTTTTAATACGTCGCCGGTAAAGAAGGGGTTAACTCCTTCTATACCGGCGGCGTACTGGTTGTTTTAATACGTCGCCGGTAAAGAAGGGGTTAACTCCTTCTATACCGGCGGCGTACTGGTTGTTTTAATACGTCGCCGGTATAGAAGGGGTTAACTCCTTCTATACCGGCGGCGTACTGGTTGTTTTAATACGTCGCCGGTAAAGAAGGGGTTAACTCCTTCTACACCGGCGGCGTACTGGTTGTTTTAATACGTCGCCGGTAAAGAAGGGGTTAACTCCTTCTATACCGGCGGCGTACTGGTTGTTTTAATACGTCGCCGGTATAGAAGGGGTTAACTCCTTCTACACCGGCGGCGTACTGGTTGTTTTAATACGTCGCCGGTAAAGAAGGGGTTAACTCCTTCTACACCGGCGGCGTACTGGTTGTTTTAATACGTCGCCGGTATAGAAGGGGTTAACTCCTTCTATACCGGCGGCGTACTGGTTGTTTTAATACGTCGCCGGTAAAGAAGGGGTTAACTCCTTCTACACCGGCGGCGTACTGGTTGTTTTAATACGTCGCCGGTAAAGAAGGGGTTAACTCCTTCTACACCGGCGGCGTACTGGTTGTTTTAATACGTCGCCGGTAAAGAAGGGGTTAACTCCTTCTATACCGGCGGCGTACTGGTTGTTTTAATACGTCGCCGGTAAAGAAGGGGTTAACTCCTTCTACACCGGCGGCGTACTGGTTGTTTTAATACGTCGCCGGTATAGAAGGGGTTAACTCCTTCTACACCGGCGGCGTACTGGTTGTTTTAATACGTCGCCGGTAAAGAAGGGGTTAACTCCTTCTACACCGGCGGCGTACTGGTTGTTTTAATACGTCGCCGGTAAAGAAGGGGTTAACTCCTTCTACACCGGCGGCGTACTGGTTGTTTTAATACGTCGCCGGTAAAGAAGGGGTTAACTCCTTCTACACCGGCGGCGTACTGGTTGTTTTAATACGTCGCCGGTAAAGAAGGGGTTAACTCCTTCTACACCGGCGGCGTACTGGTTGTTTTAATACGTCGCCGGTAAAGAAGGGGTTAACTCCTTCTACACCGGCGGCGTACTGGTTGTTTTAATACGTCGCCGGTAAAGAAGGGGTTAACTCCTTCTACACCGGCGGCGTACTGGTTGTTTTAATTCCGCTACATTTAGACAATTTTATCCAGCTTAGGAAGGACGTCTACCCAATTAAAAGGCTACAAACTCTCTCAATTTTGATAAGTTAATTTGACTTTATATTGTCTTTGTCCCGGTTTTGGTTTGTTTAGTTTGCAAGTTTTACATTTTAATTTAATTAATACTTTTAGCTACCACATAGCCTTTCTAAGCTTCAAAAAATGGTCTAAATATAGCTGACATTAAATACATAATACGTCTCCGGTACAGAAGATGTTAATGGCATCGCGCGGATGCCAATCGGAAATATTCAGCATCTCCCGTAAAAGAGTGAAAGCGTCTCGTAACTCCTGATGCCGGTATCACACGAGAGCTTTTATAGTCAACATTCTATGACCAACATTGCCTGGCAACATTTCTGGAATATTTTACACTGGTATCAGAAACTAGACTGAAGGTAGATGAATTTAGGTAACCGAAATATTTTAGATGTTTACCTCACAAGCTGCCAGACCAGTGTTGAGGATAAATGTTGAGGGAAAAAGCGTCTCGTCACTCCCGAGTCAGCTGTAGTAGAGACAATATCAACATAAGGTGAAAACAAGGAAGAAGAACTGGGAAGACTGATTAATTGGCCCATTATGGGGGAGGTACTCGCTTTTTCTGGACCCCCTTCTCCCTCATGTTTAGACCCATTAGTTTTGCGATTTTAAGACGTTCGTTCACTAGTTTGACGATTTTGAGACCTTTCGCCCCATTACTTTGTCAATATTTAACCTTTCGTCCCATTTAGGTGTCGATTTTTTCCTGGCGAGCGAAAGCGAGCCTGTAATTTTTGAAGGAACCGGCCTTTGGCCGGTACATTTTTCTCCCAAAAAATGTACAAATATATCTTGAAAGGGGGTATAGGGGGTGTTCTTTTAAGCTTGATGGAAGTCTAACGAGGAAACTTAACATTAAATAAATATATTAAAAAGTAGCCCCTCCCCCCAAAAAAAAAAAAAAAAAAACACACACTAGCCCGTCAACCCCTGCCGTACCAGGGACGTCCTTTTTCTCATCATAATCTGGCAACTATACGAATGTATTCAACTTCGGAAGGACCTCTAGCAATAATACGGCTTCTAACTATCTCCACCAACCTATTTAGCTACCACAGGCCTTTCCTAAGCTGCATAATATCGTCTAAATACAGCAAGAATCAAATGTAACACACGTCGCTGGTACGCAAAGGGTTAAGTGTGTTGGGTCGTGTTAAAGGGAGATTTTAATTTATAACTGTATGTATTTGTATATTTATCATTTTACTAATTTACTCCCTAG
>JBAKBP010022253.1:0-39150 GCA_037953745.1 Lithodes maja
ATAGGCAGTTATGCCTTTTGCCTCCCTCAATCACATAGAAAAAAAGAAAAGATAAAGGGGACAAACTAAGATGACTTTGTTTGATAATAACACAATCAATCCAAGTCAATGTTGCGGGGTTTTGGTTAATAAACCATAGGTGTGTAAGTAAATAGAATCCCAGCCACATGAAATTGATAGTAATAACGAACATTCAGAGTCTAGTTCAGTCAGGAGAAGGTTGTGTTAATCTGAGCTCCTGCCCGGACCACTTACCAGTGACCTTTAGTGACCATTACACCTACCTGTGTTTGGGGGCAGTGCACTCGTGTTATATAAAAGTGTTATAGCTCAGTTTTTAGCTGTTAGTTTACTTGTTTTTGTTTTTCTGTACTTAGTTTCTTGCTCCTCGCTAAGCTTATTGGGATCATGGCAGATATGGAGTGCGAGTCTCTAACTGATCTGCATCATCTTATTCTCCAGGTAAGAGAGGAGATGGTTGTGGTGAAGGAAGAGGTCTTGGCTCTAAGGGAGGTTAATGTTAAACTTCAGAGGGAAGTGGATTTGATTAAAGACGAAAATCTAGCTTTCAAGCTTAGCCAAGAGGAAATAAAGTCAAGTAAGGGGAAAAGGGAGGAAGTTGATGAACAATTGTATTCATGGCAGGTTGTTAAAAATACGGGTGGGAAAGTCACACTCAAGAAGCAGGATAGTAGAATAGGTATGAGTGTGACAAATACATTCTCTCCTTTGCGAGACGAATGTGAGGGAAAAGATAGTCAGGATAAGGGAGGGATAACCGAAGTGCCTGCCGCCGACTCAGCTCCAACCTCTGACGCTGTGCTACCTACCACCACCACTACCCCCACCACCACCACCACCATGGGAGCTTCTGCCACCACCGGGGGTTCTCCAACTGCAGCTGCTGGATCCTCCCGAGGGAAAGGTAAGTCTGTGTCCGGAGAAGGTAAGTCTGTGTCGATTGTGGGCGACTCCATGGTAAGACATTTAGTTAGGGCTACCCGCACTAAACTTAGGAAGGTTGTGTGTCTGCCTGGCCATGGAGTTGGGAGGGTTTTAGAGAAGATGGACCACATCTTGGAAGATAGTGGAGATAACCCCATTATCTGTCTCAGTGCCGGGAGTAACGATGTTGGTAAGGGTAGAAGTGAGGAACTGCTGCAGCAGTATCGGGATGTGTTAGATAAAGTTAGGATGAAGGGAGGGATCCCTGAAGTACATTGTATCCTACCCAGAAGAGGAGTTCCCAAGGAATGGACATCCAGGGCGATTGGTGTCAATTGCCGTTTGGAGAAATATTGCAAATAAAAAGCAATACTATTCATTGATAACTGGGATAGTTTCTATGGGAGAGATGGGATGTACGCAAGGGATGGGGTTCATCTTTCACGGTTAGGGGTTTCTACATTAGCTAGTTCTTTAGATAGGGTGGTTGTGGGGTTTTGAACAGAAATATTGAGAGTGTAAATGAGAGGTTAAATGGAACAATTTTAGCGTCAGGCGAAAGCGATAAGGATATTCAGTCTCCTGCTAAAAATGATGACTATAATGCAAATGATAGTAGTGATGGTGCAACGGAAGATGGAAATGTCGCTAAAAACAAAGGTAAATTAGGTATAAAGAAAAGAAGTAAATTGAGAGTATATTACACAAACTGTAGGAGTCTATGTAACAAAATGAACGAACTTAGAGCCCTTGTTAGCAAAGAAAATATAGACATAATAGCGCTAACTGAAACGTGGATTAATACAGAAACCAGGCATTTTTTAGCAGAATTTGATATACCAGGATATAGTTTGTTTAAATATGACCGAACAAGTAAGAGGGGTGGCGGTATAGCAGTGTTTGTCAGGAGTACATTAAAAAGCTGTATTAAATCAGGTATTAGACTAAATAACGATAATGAAAGTGTTTGGGTAGAGGTTTACGAAGGTAGTGAGACCATAGTTATTGGAGTTATGTATAGACCGCCAAATATGAGTAGAAATGACGGATCGTCATTATGGGAGGAAATTAAAATGGCATCAAGGTTTAGCAATGTGTGCATTATGGGGGATTTTAATTTTCCGAATATAGATTGGCAGCATCAAATAGGAGACTCTGATTCTGAGGAGTTTATAGAGGTAGTACAAGATAGTTTTTATTTCAATTCATAGATACGCCGACTAGAGGTAATAATATTCTCGATTTAGTTTTCAGTAACAATGAACATATGGTAAATAATGTAGAGATAGGGGACCACCTAGGAAATAGTGACCACAATTCTGTGTATTTTAATATACAATGGAAAGGTAATACCAGAGAGAATACAACATTAATACCTGACTTTAGAAAAGCCAATTATGGTGGGTTAAGAAGAGCCCTATTAGCGGATCCTATGGTCAAAAAATTAAGTCGATCCAGGTGTCCAAATGAGTGTACCCCTTCTCAGGCACCTGTCATCTTAAGTCAGGAAGAGACGTCAACCTTGGTAGATACATACGATAATTTTATCAAGTCAGTATTCAATGCACAAAATAAATACATCCCCAAAAGAAAATTTAGATCAACACAGAACCAACCCAAATGGATGAATAATAGACTATTAGATCTTCTAGGACAAAATAGAGGAATATATAGAAAAATTAGAAAAGGCGAAATTCACCTACTTGCTTACTATCAGAATTATTCAAGACAGGTAAAAAAGGATATTAGGAAAGAAAAAAGAAATTATGCAATTAAGGTTGCCAATGACTCAAAAAATAATCCTAAAGCTTTTTACCAACTATATAAATCCAAGGTTAGAGATGTAATTGGTCCCCTTAAAACTTCGATAGGAGAAATGACAGAAAATTATTTAGAAATGTGCAGTACATTAAATAGTCAATTTCTTTCCGTTTTCACTAATGAAAATTTGGCACAGTTTCCAGAAGTCCGTAAGGTATATAGCGATAGTATAGAAAATAGGTTAAGTACGGTTACTATAAGTAGAAATGATGTGCTTAAGGAAATTGACAGACTGAAACTTCATAAATCGCCTGGTCCTGATGAGGTATATGCTAGAGTATTAAAAGAATGTAGGGATGAGTTAAGTTACCCATTAACATTTGTATTTAACAAGTCATTGGAGACAGGTATAGTTCCAGAAGCTTGGAAGCTTGCATACGTAGTTCCGATCTTCAAAAAAGGTGACAAATCAATAGCATCCAATTACCGTCCCATTAGTCTTAGATCAATCATAGGAAAGCTACTAGAGTCAATTATTGCTAGTAAAATTAGAAACCACTTAGATACATTTAATTTAATAAATTCTTCTCAGCATGGATTCACTCAGGGACGTTCTTGCCTTACTAATTTGCTTAGTTTTTTCTCAGAGGTATATGAAGCAGTAGATAATGACAAGTAATATGATATAATATATTTAGATTTCAGTAAAGCTTTCGACAGAGTCCCCCATGAGAGATTGATGAGAAAGGTTGAGGCGCATGGAATAGGTGGGGCGTTGTTGGGATGGATTAGGTCATGGCTAATTGGTAGGAAGCAGAGAGTCAGCATAAATGGTACGAAGTCAGAATGGGGAGCAGTCAAAAGTGGTGTCCCCCAGGGATCTGTATTAGGTCCTCTGTTGTTTGTTATATACATAAATGACCTTGATTTAGGTATAACTAGTAGGATAAGTAAATTTGCAGACGATACCAAAATGGGGAGAACAATTGATTCAGATAGATATAGAGTGCCTCCAAAGGGATCTAGATACCTTACACGAATGGTCAGTAAATTGGCAGATGAAGTTTAACATTGACAAATGCAAGGTATTAAAGATAGGGAAGATGCATAAAAATGTTTAATATAAACTAGCTAATGTGGAATTAGAAAACTCGAATTGTGAGAAAGATCTAGGTGTGTTTGTTAGCAATGATTTGAAGCCTAGACAACAGTGTATAAGCGTTCAAAACAAGGCAAACAGGATTCTCGGGTTCATCTCAAGGAGTGTGAGTAACAGAACTGCTGATGTTATCTTAAAACTTTACTTGTCATTAGTGAGACCCCATATGGATTATGCTGTTCAACTTTGGTGTCCTTATTACAGAATGGACATAGATTCATTGGAGAGAGTACAACGTAGAATGACAAAAATGATCCATAATATTAGAAATCTTCCGTATAAAGAAAGGTTGAAGAAATTAGGCTTACATTCGTTAGAGAGACGCAGAGTTAGAGGGGATATGATAGAGGTGTTCAAGTGGGTTAGTGGGATTAACAAAGGGGACATGACAAATGTACTAAAGCTCAGTGATAGCGAAAGAACTCGTACCAATGGTTTCAAATTAGATAAATTTCGTTTCAGAAAAGATATAGGCAAATATTGGTTTGGTAACAGAGTTGTAGATGGGTGGAATGGACTACTAAGTGCTATAGTGGGATTAAAAACGGTAGGGAGCTTTAAGATAAAATTGGACCGACCATCCCCTGACGACCCCACACAATTACCTGGACCTCGGCCTGTTACTCTTTCTATTAATTTCTGCAACATTCGCGGACTTTCCTCTAACTTTCACTCTGTTGAGCACCATCTCTCCTCCTACAAACCTGATCTTCTCTTCCTCACCGAAACCCAGGTGTCTGTAGCAACATCCAGCAACCCCTTCTCTGTATCCTCCTACTTTCTCTATCCTAGTTTCAAAGCCAATGGCGGATGTTGTGCATATGTGCACAACAAACTCACTTGCTCTCGTGTTCCCGATTTCGACTCCTCTGAATTCTCAACTTTATGGCTCAAACTTTCCTGTCATTCTCTTACTAAATATTTCTGTGCTGTCTATCTTTCCCCTAACTCTACCAACTTTCCTAAATTCTTTGACTATCTAAACTCTACAGTGGAACACATTCTATCCATTTCTCCTTTCTCAGAAATCTCCATCTTAGGAGATTTCAACGTTCACCACCGCCAATGGCTCTCCTCTCACACTACTGATCCACCTGGTGAACAAGCCTACGTCTTTTCTATCCTAAATGACCTAGAGCAGTTAGTTCAGCAACCCACCCGTATCCCGGATCGCATCGGAGATCGGCCCAACATTCTTGACCTGTTTCTAACTTCTAACCCTTCTTCTTATACTGTCGATCTTTTCTCTCCTTTGGGCTCCTCCGACCATAAACTTATCTCTGTCACCTGTCCTATCTCTCCAGTACAGCCACCCGATCCTCCTAGCCGGCGGCGCTTGTGGCACTTTGGCGCTGCCGACTGGGAGGCTCTTCGGCAGTACTTCTTTGATTTCCCATGGAATGATTTCTGCTTCCATGGCCGAGGACCCTCGGAGAGTGCTGAACGCATTACCGAGGTAATCCTATCGGGCATGGAAGCATACATTCCATTCTCTTTCTCTCAGACTAATGCTAAAAAATCTTGGTTTACTCACGCCTGTTCTACTGCTGTCCGCAATAAGGAGGAAGCATTCAAACGGTACCGACGCCTTAAAACTCAAGACTCTCATTCTTCATATGTTTCTGCCCGGAATCAAGCCAAATCTGTTATTCGACTTGCCAAACACTCTTTCATCAATAATAAATGCACTGAACTATCCAACTCTAGCTCTTCCCAAGCTTTCTGGCATCTAGCCAAAAACCTCTCCAACAATTTCTCTTCCTCGTCTTTCCCTCCCCTTTCCCACTCTGATGGCACAACCATCACTTCTTCCTCTGACAAAGCTAAACTCTTCGCTCAAACTTTTGCTAGAAACTCCACCTTGGATGATTCCGGTGCTATTCCTCCCTCTCCGCCCTCCTCTCTCTTACTTATGCCTAATACTCTAATCTCTTCTAAAGATGTACTTTCTACCCTCTCTGGGCTTAACACTAATAAGGCGTACGGTCCGGACGGTGTTCCTCCTGTTGTTCTCAAAAACTGTGCTTCCGTGCTGACTCCCTGCCTAGGCAAACTCTTTCGTCTCTGTCTATCCTCTAACGTCTTCCCTTCATGCTGGAAGTTTGCTCACATTCAACCTGTCCCAAAGAAGGGTGACCGCTCTCAACCCTCCAACTATCGTCCAATTGCTCTTATCTCTTGTCTTTCTAAAGTTTTTGAAACTATTCTTGCTTCCAAATTTCTTAAGCATTTCTCTTCTCATAATCTGCTCTCAGATCGCCAGTATGGCTTCCTTAAGGGTCGCTCTACTGGTGATCTTCTTTCATATCTTACTAACTCTTGGTCATCCTCCTTTCGGGACTTCGGTGAGACTTTTTCTATTGCACTAGACATATCGAAAGCCTTCGATAGAGTCTGGCATAAATCTTTAATTTCTAAACTACCCTCCTTCGGTTTCTATCCCTCCATCTGTGCCTTTGTCTCTAATTTCCTTTCCGGCCGTTCCATAGCTGCGGTTGTGGACGGCCATTGTTCACTTCCTCACCCTATAAACTCCGGTGTTCCTCAGGGCTCTGTCCTATCTCCTATTCTCTTTCTAATTTTTATAAATGATCTCCTTAACTGTACCTTAATACCCATCCATTCATACGCAGACGACTCAACCTTACACTACTCCATTAGTTTTTCAGAACGCCCCAGCCAGCAATCCCTCAACGACAAACGTAATGAAGCCATAGAACTCTTAAATTCTGATCTAAATACTATTTCCAATTGGGGCAGAGAAAACCTTGTTAACTTTAATGCTTCCAAAACCCAATTTCTCCATCTATCTACCCGTCAGGATCTCCCAGCGGACTATCCCTTATTCTTCAACAATACAAAAATCAACCCTTCATCTTCTCTCAATATTCTTGGTGTCTCTTTTTCTTCTGCTCTCATTTGGAAGGACCATATTACCAGTCTTGCTAAGGCAGCCTCCCAGAAGCTGGGTGTGCTCAACCGCCTTAGGGGGTTCTTTTCCCCTGCACAGCTTCTTGCTCTGTACAGGGGCATAGTGCGCCCTTGTATTGAGTATTGTTCACATGTGTGGGGAGGTTCCTCTCACACCGCTCTCCTAGACAAAGTTGAAAGGAAGGCCTTTCGTATCATTAACTCCCGTCCACTCACCAACTCTCTGCAATCTCTCTCTCTCCGCCGCAATGTTGCATCTCTCTCGCTATTCTATCGCTACTATAATAATCAGTGTTCCTCAGAGCTATCCCAGTGCATACCACCTCCTTTACGTAGGGCACGTGGTACCCGTCTTGCAACTCAATCCCACCCCTACTCTGTGCAACTCTCCAACCCAAGAGTGAAACGTTACTCTCAAACTTTCTTCTACTCAACATCTGAGCTCTGGAACTCTCTCCCAGAATCAGTCTTTCCCTCTTCCTATGACTTAAATTGCTTCAAACTCTGTGTGTCCAGGCATTTTGGCTCGAACGTCCCTTGATTTTGGCCCTGTCACTCTTTCAACTATGGGGGAGGCACTCGCTATAGGCAGTTATGCCTTTTGCCTCCCTCAATCACATAGAAAAAAAAAAAAAAAAAAAAAAAATATGTACGAGAAGGGTTGGGTGTGAAGGGGGATCAGCAGGGTTGGGCCAATCAGCGCGCTGCAGACCCCCGTAAGCCTGCGTTAATCTCTAACCGTTTTGGTAAGATGATCCTCAGGGTATTAGAGTGTGAAGCCTATAATTGGGCTTTGTAATTGGGGTTGTGTGGGACAAGGATCTGCCTTGCTTAGGCCAATCGGCTTTCTGCAGACTCCCATTTTCTTATGTTCTTATGTTCTTCTTATGTTCTTATTCTGATAGCGTAGATTTTCCGTCTAGGTCCAGTAGTTCAACAGGTAAAAATAAATTAGTTAAAAACAATAGAAAAATAGTTGCAAATACAAGTAATAATTTGAGGGTTTATTATACAAATTGCAGGAGTATATGTAACAAAATGAACGAACTTAGAGCACTGGTTAGCAAAGAAAATATAGACATAATAGCGCTAACTGAAACATGGATTAACACAGAAACCAGGCATTTTTTTTAGCAGAGTTTGATATACCGGGATATAGTTTGTTTAAATATGACCGAACAAGTAGGAGGGGCGGCGGTATAGCAGTGTTTGTCAGGAGTTCATTAAAAAGCTGTACTAAATCAGGTATTAGAGTAAATAATGAAAATGAAAGTGTTTGGGTAGAAGTTAACGAAGGTAGTGAGACTTTAGTTATTGGAGTTATGTATAGACCGCCAAATATGAGTAGAAATGACGGAACATCATTATGGGAGGAAATTAAAATAGCATCAAGGCTTAGCAACGTGTGCATTATGGGGGATTTTAATTTCCCTAATATAGATTGGCAGCAACAAATAGGCGACTCTGATTCAAAGGAGTTTATTGAGGTAGTACAAGATAGTTTTTTATCTCAATTCATAGATACGCCGACTAGAGGTGATAATATTCTCGATTTAGTTTTCAGTAACAATGAACATATGATAAATAGTGTAGAAATCGGGGACCACCTAGGAAATAGTGATCACAATTCTGTGTATTTTAATATACAATGGAAAGGTAATATCAGAGAGAATACAACATTAATACCTGACTTCAGAAAAGCCAATTATGGTGGGTTAA
The DNA here is from genome assembly GCA_037953745.1 of Lithodes maja. Lineage (NCBI taxonomy): Eukaryota > Metazoa > Arthropoda > Malacostraca > Decapoda > Lithodidae > Lithodes > Lithodes maja. Next base: position 8,516 of record JBAKBP010022253.1, read on the forward strand.
GAGAAGCCCTGTTAGCGGACCCTATGGTCAAAAAATTAAGTCGATCCAGGTGTCCAAATGAGTGTATCCTTTCTCAGGCACCTGTCATCTTAAGTCAGGAAGAGACGTCAAACTTGGTAGATACATACGATAATTTTATCAAGTCAATATTCAATGCGCAAAATAAATATATCCCCAAAAGAAAATTTAGATCAACACAGAACCAACCCAAATGGATGAATAATAGACTATTAGATCTTCTAGGAAAAAAGAGAGGAATATATAGAAAAAGTAAAAAAGGCGAAATTCACCTACTTGCTTACTATCAGAATCTATCACGACAAGTAAAAAAGGATATTAGTAAAGAAAAAAGAAATTATGAAATGAAGGTTGCCAATGACTCAAAAAAATAATCCTAAAGCTTTTTACCAACTATATAAATCCAAGGTTAGAGATGTAATTGGTCCCCTTAAAACTTCGATAGGAGAATTGACAGAAAGTGATTTAGAAATGTGCAGTACATTAAATAGTCAATTTCTTTCCGTTTTCACTAATGCAAATTTGGCACAGTTTCCAGAAGTCCGTAAGGTATATAGCGATAGTATAGATAATAGGTTAAGTACGGTTACTATAAGTAGAAATGATGTGGTTAAGGAAATTGACAGACTGAAACCTCATAAATCGCTTGGTCCTGATGAGGTATATGCTAGAGTATTAAAAGAATGCAGAGATGAGTTAAGTTACCCATTAACATTTCTATTTAACAAGTCATTAGAAACCGGTATAGTTCCAGAAGCTTGGAAGCTTGCAAATGTAGTTCCGATCTTCAAAAAAGATGATAAATCAATAGCATCCAATTACCGTCCCATTAGTCTCACTTCAATCATAGGAAAGCTACTAGAGTCAATTATTGCTAGGAAAATGAGAAACCACTTAGAAACATTTAACTTAATCAATTCTTCTCAGCATGGATTCACTCAGGGACGGTCTTGCCTTACTAATTTGCTTAGTTTTTTCTCAGAGGTATATGAAGCAGTAGATAATGACAAGTCATATGATATTATATATTTAGATTTCAGTAAAGCTTTCGACAGAGTCCCTCATGAGAGATTGATGAGAAAGGTTGAGGCACATGGAATAGGTGGGGCGTTGTTAGGATGGATTAGGTCATGGCTAATTGGTAGGAAGCAGAGAGTCAGCATAAATGGTACCAAGTCAGAATGGGGAGCAGTCAAAAGTGGTGTCCCCCAGGGATCGGTATTAGGTCCCCTGTTGTTTCTTATATACATAAATGACCTAGATTTAGGTATAACTAGTAGGATAAGTAAATTCGCAGACGATACTAAAATAGGGAGATCAATTGATTCAGATAGCGATATAGAGTGCCTCCAAAGGGATCTAGATACCTTACATGAATGGTCAGTAAATTGGCAGATGAAGTTTAACATTGACAAATGCAAGGTATTACAGATAGGGAAGATGCAAACAAATGTTAAATATAAACTAGCTAATTTAGAATTAGAAAATTCAGACTGCGAGAAAGATCTAGGTGTGTTTGTTAGCAATGATTTGAAGCCTAGAAAACAGTGTATAAGCGTTCGTAATAAGGCAAACAGGATTCTCGGGTTCATCTCTAGGAGTGTGAGTAACAGAACTGCTGTTATCTTAAAACTTTACTTGTCATTAGTGAGACCCCATATGGATTATGCTGTCCAATTTTGGTGTCCTTATTACAGAATGGACATAGATTCATTGGAGAGAGTACAGCGTAGAATGACAAAAATGATCCATAATATTAGAAATCATTCGTATGAAGAAAGGTTGAAGAAATTAGGTTTACATTCGTTAGAGAGACGCAGAGTTAGAGGGGATTTGATAGAGGTGTTCAAGTGGGTTAGTGGGATTAACAAAGGGGACATGGCAAATGTACTAAAGCTCAGTGATAGCGAAAGAACTCGTACCAATGGTTTCAAATTAGATAAATTTCGTTTCAGAAAAGATATAGGCAAGTATTGGTTTGGTAACAGAGTTGTAGATGGGTGGAATGGACTACCAAGTGCTATAGTGGGATCTAAAACTGTAGGGAGCTTTAAGATAAAATTGGATAAGCATATGGACGAGAAGGGTTGGGTGTGAAGGGGATCAGCCGGGATTGGGCCAATCAGCGCTCTGCAGACCCCCTTAATCCTGCGTTAATCTCTAACCGTTTGGTAAGATGATCCTCAGGGTATTAGAGTGTGAAGCCTATAATTGGGCTTTGTAATTGAATTGGGGTTGTGTGGGACAGGGATCTGCCTTGCTTAGGCCAATCGGCTTTCTGCAGACTCCCATTTTCTTATGTTCTTATGTTCTTAAGTCCTCAATAATAATAAACCAAATATCATAATAACCCACAAGATGTACTGCTAAATAACTGTGACATCTTCATAAGGGACAAACTAAGATGACTTTGTTTGATAATAACACAATCAATCCAAGTCCTTAATAATAATAAACCAAATATCATAATAACCCACAAGATGTACTGCTAAATAACTGTGACATCTGCATAGGGGACAAACTAAGATGACTGTGTTTGATATCCTGACTTAATTGCTTAACAATAGGGTCCACCCTTAAGTCTCTTCTTAGCCCACCATAATCGGCTTTTCTGAAATCTGGGATAAGTGTCGTATTCTCTTTAGCATTCCCTGTCCATTGTATATTAAAATAAATAGATTTATGATCTCTATTTCCTAGGTGGTCACCAATCTCTACATCATTTATCATATGTTCATTGTTACTGAAAACTAAATCAAGAATATTAATACCTCTAGTCGGCATATCTATGAATTGAAATAAAAAACTATCTTGTACAACCTCAATAAACTCTACTGAATCGGAGTCGCCTATTTGGTGCTGCCAATCAATGTTCGGAAAATTAAAATCCCCCATAATGCACACATTGCTAAACCTTGATGCTATTTTAATTTCCTCCCATAACGATGTTCCGCCATTTCTACTCATATTAGGCGGTCTATATATAACTCCAATAACTATGGTCTCACTACCTTCGTTAACCTCTACCCAAACAGTTTCATTATCATTATTAATTTTAGTCTAATCCCTGATTTAATACAGCTTTTTAATGTACTCCTGACAAACACTGCTATACCCCCGCCCCTCCTACTTGTTCGGTCATATTTAAACAAACTATATCCTGGAATATCAAATTCTGCTAAAAAATGCCTCGATTCTGTATTAATCCACGTTTCAGTTAGCGCTATTATGTCTATATTTTCTGTGCTAACGAGTGCTCTAAGTTCGTTCATTTTGTTACATAAACTCCTACAATTTGTATAATATACCCTCAACCTATTACTTTTATTTGCAACTAATTTTCTATTGTTTTTAGCCAACTTATTATTTCCTGTTGAACTACTAGCTGTAGACGGAAATTCTGCTCTATCAGTAATCTCATCTTTACTATCAGTTACATGTGTAGTGTTATCGATACTACTATTACACATCACTATATTCGCACTATCTTGACTGATTATTTCTATTTTACTCACTGGTTTGTCACATGAAGTACCTGCTCCATATGGAGACAGTATTTTACTTACACACCCAGGTTTTTTTTTAACGAAACCCCGCAACAATCTTGTCCAGTGAGCTGGCCAAGGTCGAAACTCCTAGTCGAGAAAGATGTACTCCATCCTGGGCATACAGTTCATCCTTACCATAGAAGTGGGTCCAGTTATCTAGGAATGGTATTGACTTTGCCTTGCAATACTTCTCCAGCCGGCTATTTACACCAATAGCCCTGGAGGACCATTCCTTCCGTACCCCTCTTCTTGGCAGGATACTGTGTACCACAGGAAATCCACCCTTCTCCTTGATCCTCTCCAGCATTTCCTGGTACTTGGTCAGCAACTCCTCAGTCCTGCATCTCCATATGTCATTGGATCCCGCGTTGATGAAGATGATGGGGTCCTCCCCACCCACTTCTAGGACACCATTTATCTTCTCTGCCACCCTCCCGACTCCGGCTCCAGGTAGGCAGACAACTTTACTAACATGAGTGTTAGTAGCCCCGTCAAGGTACCTAACCATTGAATCACCGACAATGAACTTAGCTTTTTTCCGTTGTCGGCGTGTAGCAGGAGTTGTAGCAGCAACAGCAGCAGACTTCCCCCCCCCCCCCCCCCTCCCCTCTCACTGCCTCGATGATCGCCACTTCCTCGCCATCACTCTCATCAGCCAAGGTGCTGAAGTTGTTGTGGGTCTTGAGTGGCTGCCTTTTCAGCTTGCAGGCCATTGCACTGGTTGACACCACTTTCCAAGGGCTTCACGATCTCTGGGAACACTTCCGGTAGCCTCACACTTCTTCTCCGCCATAGCTAGTCTCAAGGCCAAATTTTCATCTTTGAGACACTGAATCTCCTGCTCCACACTCTCCAGTCTTTCTTGCAAAGCAAGACCAAGCTGGAGAGTATGGGAGGAGACAGCAGACTCATCAACAACAGCCATCACTAAGAAAGTTCACTAGGACCTCACTAAGGGTAAACAGGTTCACTAGCAGTCACTGGGGACGTCCGCACTGGTCAGGGGTCAGAGGGCAACTCAAAACATCAAACTAAGGGCAATTCAAAATATCAAACTAAGATGACTTTGTTTGATAACAACTCAATCAATCCAAGTCCTCAATAATAATAAACCAAATATCATAATAACCCACAAGATGTACTGCTAAATAACTGTGACATCTTCATAGGGGACAAACTAAGATGACTTTGTTTGATAATAACACAATCAATCCAAGTCCTCAATAATAATAAACCAAATATCATAATAACCCACAAGATGTACTGCTAAATAACTGTGACATCTTCATAGGGGACAAACAAAGATGACTTTGTTTGATAATAACACAATCAATCCAAGTCCTCAATAAGAATAAACCAAATATAATAATAACCCACAAGATGTACTGCTAAATAACTGTGACATCTTCATAAGGGACAAACTAAGATGACTTTGTTTGATAATAACACAATCAATCCAAGTCCTCAATAATAATAAACCAAATATCATAATAACCCACAAGATGTACTGCTAAATAACTGTGACATCTTCATAGGGGACAAACTAAAATGACTTTGTTTGATAATAACACAATCAATCCAAGTCAATGTTGCGGGGTTTTGTTAATAAACCATAGGTGTGTAAGTAAAATAGAATCCCAGCCACATGAAATTGATAGTAATAACGAACATTCTGATAGCGTAGATTTTCCGTCTAGGTCCAGTAGTTCAACAGGTAAAAATAAATTAGTTAAAAACAATAGAAAAATAGTTGCAAATACAAGTAATAGTTTGAGGGTTTATTATACAAATTGCAGGAGTTTATGTAACAAAATGAACGAACTTAGAGCACTGGTTAGCAAAGAAAATATAGACATAATAGCGCTAACTGAAACATGGGTTAATACAGAAACCAGGCATTTTTTAGCAGAGTTTGATATACCGGGATATAGTTTGTTTAAATATGACCGAACAAGTAGGAGGGGCGGCGGTATAGCAGTGTTTGTCAGGAGTTCATTAAAAAGCTGTACTAAATCAGGTATTAGAGTAAATAATGAAAATTAAAGTGTTTGGGTAGAAGTTAACGAAGGTAGTGAGACTTTAGTTATTGGAGTTATGTATAGACCGCCAAATATGAGTAGAAATGACGGAACATCATTATGGGAGGAAATTAAAATAGCATCAAGGCTTAGCAACGTGTGCATTATGGTGGATTTTAATTTCCCTAATATAGATTGGCAGCAACAAATAGGCGACTCTGATTCAAAGGAGTTTATAGAGGTAGTACAAGATAGTTTTTTATCTCAATTCATAGATACGCCGACTAGAGGTGATAATACTCTCGATTTAGTTTTCAGTAACAATGAACATATGATAAATAGTGTAGAAATCGGGGACCACCTAGGAAATAGTGATCACAATTTTGTGTATTTTAATATACAATGGAAAGATAATATCAGAGAGAATACAACATTAATACCTGACTTCAGAAAAGTCAATTATGGTGGGTTAAGAGAAGCCCTGTTAGCGGACCCTATGGTCAAAAAATTAAGTCGATCCAGGTGTCCAAATGAGTGTATCCTTTCTCAGGCACCTGTCATCTTAAGTCAGGAAGAGACGTCAAACTTGGTAGATACATACGATAATTTTATCAAGTCAGTATTCAATGCGCAAAATAAATATATCCCCAAAAGAAAATTTAGATCAACACAGAACCAACCCAAATGGATGAATAATAGACTATTAGATCTTCTAGGAAAAAAGAGAGGAATATATAGAAAAAGTAAAAAAGGCGAAATTCACCTACTTGCTTACTATGAGAATCTATCACGACAGGTAAAAAAGGATATTAGGAAAGAAAAAATAAATTATGAAATTAAGGTTGCCAATGACTCAAAAAATAATCCTAAAGCTTTTTACCAACTATATAAATCCAAGATTAGAGATGTAATTGGTCCCCTTAAAACTTCGATAGGAGAATTGACAGAAAGTGATTTAGAAATGTGCAGTACATTAAATAGTCAATTTCTTTCCGTTTTCACTAATGCAAATTTGGCACAGTTTCCAGAAGTCCGTAAGGTATATAGCGATAGTATAGATAATAGGTTAAGTACGGTTACTATAAGTAGAAATGATGTGGTTAAGGAAATTGACAGACTGAAACCTCATAAATCGCCTGGTCCTGATGAGGTATATGCTAGAGTATTAAAATAATGCAGAGATGAGTTAAGTTACCCATTAACATTTCTATTTAACAAGTCATTAGAAACAGGTATAGTTCCAGAAGCTTGGAAGCTTGCAAATGTAGTTCCGATCTTCAAAAAAGGTGATAAATCAATAGCATCCAATTACCGTCCCATTAGTCTCACTTCAATCATAGGAAAGCTACTAGAGTCAATTATTGCTAGGACAATGAGAAACTACTTAGAAACATTTAACTTAATCAATTCTTCTCAGCATGGATTCACTCAGGGACGGTCTTGCCTTACTAATTTGCTTAGTTTTTTCTCAGAGGTATATGAAGCAGTAGATAATGACAAGTCATATGATATTATATATTTAGATTTCAGTAAAGCTTTCGACAGAGTCCCTCATGAGAGATTGATGAGAAAGGTTGAGGCACATGGAATAGGTTGGGCGTTGTTAGGATGGATTAGGTCATGGCTAATTGGTAGGAAGCAGAGAGTCAGCATAAATGGTACCAAGTCAGAATATGGGGAGCAGTCAAAAGTGGTGTCCCCCAGGGATCGGTATTAGGTCCCCCTGTTGTTTCTTATATACATAAATGACCTAGATTTAGGTATAACTAGTAGGATAAGTAAATTCGCAGACGATACTAAAATAGGGAGATCAATTGATTCAGATAGCGATATAGAGTGCCTCCAAAGGGATCTAGATACCTTACATGAATGGTCAGTAAATTGGCAGATGAAGTTTAACATTGACAAATGCAAGGTATTAAAGATAGGGAAGATGCAAACAAATGTTAAATATAAACTAGCTAATTTAGAATTAGAAAATTCAGACTGCGAGAAAGATCTAGGTTGTTTGTTAGCAATGATTTGAAGCCTAGAAAACAGTGTATAAGCGTTCGTAATAAGGCAAACAGGATTCTCGGGTTCATCTCTAGGAGTGTGAGTAACAGAACTGCTGATGTTATCTTAAAACTTTACTTGTCATTAGTGAGACCCCATATGGATTATGCTGTCCAATTTTAGTGTCCTTATTACAGAATGGACATAGATTCATTGGAGAGAGTACAGCGTAGAATGACAAAAATGATCCATAATATTAGAAATCTTTCGTATGAAGAAAGGTTGAAGAAATTAGGTTTACATTCGTTAGAGAGACGCAGAGTTAGAGGGGATATGATAGAGGTGTTCAAGTGGGTTAGTGGGATTAACAAAGGGGACATGGCAAATGTACTAAAGCTCAGTGATAGCGAAAGAACTCGTACCAATGGTTTCAAATTATATAAATTTCGTTTCAGAAAAGATATAGGCAAGTATTGGTTTGGTAACAGAGTTGTAGATGGGTGGAATGGACTACCAAGTGCTATAGTGGGATCTAAAACTGTAGGGAGCTTTAAGATAAAATTGGATAAGCATATGGACGAGAAGGGTTGGGTGTGAAGGGGATCAGCCGGGTTGGGCCAATCAACGCTCTGCAGACCCCCATAATCCTGCGTTAATCTCTAACCGTTTTGGTAAGATGATCCTCAGGGAATTAGAGTGTGAAGCCTATAATTGGGCTTTGTAATTGAATTGGGGTTGTGTGGGACAGGGATCTGCCTTGCTTAGGCCAATCGGCTTTCTGCAGACTCCCATTTTCTTATGTTCTTATGTTCTTAAGTCCTCAATAATAATAAACCAAATATCATAATAACCCACAAGATGTACTGCTAAATAACTGTGACATCTTCATAAGGGACACACTAAGATGACTTTGTTTGATAATAACACAATCAATCCAAGTCCTTAATAATAATAAACCAAATATCATAATAACCCACAAGATGTACTGCTAAATAACTGTGACATCTGCATAGGGGACAAACTAAGATGACTTTGTTTGATAATAACACAATCAATCCAAGTCCTCAATATTAATAAACCAAAAATCATAATAACCCACAAGATGTACTGCTAAATATCTGTGACATCTTCATAGGGGACAAACTAAGATGACTTTGTTTAATAATAACACAATCAATCCAAGTCCTCAATAATAATAAACCAAATATCATAATAACCCACAAGATGTACTGCTAAATAACTGTGACATCTGCATAGGGGACAAACTAAGATGACGTTGTTTGATAATAACACAATCAATCCAAGTCCTCAATATTAGTAAACCAAATATCATAATAACCCACAAGATGTACTGCTAAATAACTGTGACATATTCATAGGGGACAAACTAAGATGACTTTGTTTAATAATAACACAATCAATCCAAGTCCTCAATAATAATAAACCAAATATCATAATAACCCACAAGATGTACTGCTAAATAACTGTGACATCTTCATAGGGGACAAACTAAGATGACTTTGTTTGATAATAACACAATCAATCCAAGTCCTCAATAATAATATACCAAATATCATAATAACCCACAAGATGAACTGCTAAATAACTGTGACATCTTCATAGGGGACAAACTAAGATGACTTTGTTTGATAATAACATAATCAATCCAAGTCCTCAATAATAATAAACCAAATATCATAATAACCCATAAGATGTACTGCTAAATAACTGTGACATCTTCATAGGGGACAAACTAAGATGACTTTGTTTGATAATAACACAATCAATCCAAGTCCTCAATAATTATACACCAAATATCATAATAACCCACAAGTTGTACTGCTAAATAACTGTGACATCTTCATAGGGGACAAACTAAGATGACTTTGTTTGATAATAACACAATCAATCCAAGTTCTCAATAATAATAAACCAAATATCATAATAACCCACAAGATGTACTGCTAAATAACTGTGACATCTTCATAGGGGACAAACTAAGATGACTTTGTTTGATAATAACACAATCAATCCAAGTCCTCAATAATAATAAACCAAATATCATAATAACCCACAAGATGTACTGCTAAATAACTGTGACATCTTCATAGGGGACAAACTAAGATGACTTTGTTTGATAATAACACAATCAATCCAAGTCCTCAATAATAATAAACCAAATATCATAATAATCCACAAGATGTACTGCTAAATAACTGTGACATCTTCATAGGACACAAACTAAGATGACTTTGTTTGATAATAACACAATCAATCCAAGTCCTTAATAATAATAAACCAAATATCATAATAACCCACAAGATTTACTGCTAAATAACTGTGACATCTTCATAGGGGACAAACTAAGATGACTTTGTTTGATAATAACACAATCAATCCAAGTCCTCAATAATAATAAACCAAATATCATAATAACCCACAAGATATACTGCTAAATAACTGTGACATCTTCATAGGGGACAAACTAAGATGACTTTGTTTGATAATAACACAATCAATCCAAGTCCTCAATAATAATAAACCAAATATCATAATAACCCACACGATGTACTGCTAAATAACTGTGACATCTTCATAGGGGACAAACTAAGATGACTTTGTTTGATAATAACACAAACAATCCAAGTCCTCAATAATAATAAACCAAATATCATAATAACCCACAAGATGTACTGCTAAATAACTGTGACATCTTCATAGGGGACAAACTATAATGACTTTGTTTGATAATAACACAAACAATCCAAGTCCTCAATAATAATAAACCAAATATCATAATAACCCATAAGATGTACTGCTAAATAACTGTGACCTCTTCATAGGGGACAAACTAAGATGACTTTGTTTGATAATAACACAATCAATCCAAGCCCTTAATAATAATAAACCAAATATCATAATAACCCACAAGATTTACTGCTAAATAACTGTGACATCTTCATAGGGGACAAACTAAGATGACTTTGTTTGATAATAACACAATCAATCCAAGTCCTCAATAATAATAAACCAAATATCATAATAACCCACAAGATGTACTGCTAAATAACTGTGACATCTTCATAGGGGACAAACTAAGATGACTTTGTTTGATAATAACACAATCAATCCAAGTCCTCAATAATAATAAACCAAATATCATAATAACCCACAAGATGTACTGCTAAATAACTGTGACATCTTCATAGGGGACAAACTATGATGACTTTGTTTGATAATAACAATCAATCCAAGTCCTCAATAATAATAAACCAAATATCATAATAACCCACACGATGTACTGCTAAATAACTGTGATATCTTCATAGGGGACAAACTAAGATGACTTTGTTTGATAATAACACAAACAATCCAAGTCCTCAATAATAATAAACCAAATATCATAATAACCCACAAGATGTACTGCTAAATAACTGTGACATCTTCATAAGGGACAAACTAAGATGACTTTGTTTGATAATAACACAATCAATCCAAGTCCTTAATAATAATAAACCAAAAATCACAATAACCCACAAGATGTACTGCTAAATAACTGTGACATCTGCATAGGGGACAAACTAAGATGACTTTGTTTGATAATAACGCAATCAATCCAAGTCCTCAATATTAATAAACCAAATATCATAATAACCCACAAGATGTACTGCTAAATAACTGTGACATTTTCATAGAGGACAAACTAAGATGACTTTGTTTAATAATAACACAATCAATCCAAGTCCTCAATAATAATAAGCCAAATATCATAATAACCCACAAGATGTACTGCTAAATAACTGTGACATCTTCATAGGGGACAAACTAAGATGACTTTGTTTGATAATAACACAATCAATCCAAGTCCTCAATAATAATAACCCACAAGATGTACTGCTAAATAACTGTGACATCTTCATAGGGGACAAACTAAGATGACTTTGTTTGATAATAACACAATCAATCCAAGTCTTCAATAACAATAAACCAAATATCATAATAACCCACAAGATGTACTGCTAAATAACTGTGACATCTTCATAGGGGACAAACTAAGATGACTTTGTTTGATAATAACACAATCAATCCAAGTCCTCAATAATAATAAACCAAATATCATAATAACCCACAAGATGTACTGCTAAATAACTGTGACATCTTCATAGGGGACAAACTAAGATGACTTTGTTTGATAATAACACAATCAATCCAAGTCCTCAATAATTATGAACCAAATATCATAATAACCCACAAGATGTACTGCTAAATTACTGTGACATCTTCATAGGGGACAAACTAAGATGACTTTGTTTGATAATAACACAATATATCCAAGTCCTCAATAATAATAAACCAAATATCATAATAACCCACAAGATGTACAGCTAAATAACTGTGACATCTTCATAGGGGACAAACTAAGATGACTTTGTTTGATAATAACACAATCAATCCAAGTCTTCAATAATAATAAACCAAATATCATAATAACCCACAAGATGTACTGCTAAATAACTGTGACATCTTCATAGGGGACAAACTAAGATGACTTTGTTTGATAATAACACAATCAATCCAAGTCCTCAATCATAATAAACCAAATATCATAATAACCCACAAGATATACTGCTAAATAACTGTGACATCTTCATAGGGGACAAACTAAGATGACTTTGTTTGATAATAACACAATCAATCCAAGTCCTCAATAACAATAAACCAAATATCATAATAACCCACAAGATGTACTGCTAAATAACTGTGACATCTTCATAGGGGACAAACTAAGATGACTTTGTTTGATAATAACACAATCAATCCAAGTCCTCAATAATAATAAACCAAATATCATAATAACCCACAAGATGTACTTCTAAATAACTGTGACATCTTCATAGGGGACAAACTAAGATGACTTTGGTTGATAATAACACAATCAATCCAAGTCCTCAATAATAATAAACCAAATATCATAATAACCCACAAGATGTACTGCTATATAACTGTGACATCTTCATAGGGGACAAACTAAGATTACTTTGTTTGATAATAACACAATCAATCCAAGTCCTCAATAATTATAAACCAAATATCATAATAACCCACAAGATGTACTGCTAAATTACTGTGACATCTTCATAGGGGACAAACTAAGATGACTTTGTTTGATAATAACACAATATATCCAAGTCCACAATAATAATAAACCAAATATCATAATAACCCACAAGATGTACAGCTAAATAACTGTGACATCTTCATAGGGGACAAACTAAGATGACTTTGTTTGATAATAACACAATCAATCCAAGTCCTCAATAATAATAAACCAAATATCATAATAACCCACAAGATGTACTGCTAAATAACTGTGACATCTTCATAGGGGACAAACTAAGATGACTTTGTTTGATAATAACACAATCAATCCAAGTACTCAATAATAATAAACCAAATATCATAATAACCCACAAGATGTACTGCTAAATAACTGTGACATCTTCATAGGGGACAAACTAAGATGACTTTGTTTGATAATAACACAATCAATCCAAGTCCTCAATAATAATAAACCAAATATCATAATAACCCACAAGATGTACTGCTAAATAACTGTGACATCTTCATAGGGGACAAACTAAGATGACTTTGTTTGATAATAACACAATCAATCCAAGTCCTCAATAATAATAAACCAAATATCATAATAACCCACAAGATGTACTGCTAAATAACTGTGACATCTTCATAGGACACAAACTAAGATGACTTTGTTTGATAATAACACAATCAATCCAAGCCCTTAATAATAATAAACCAAATATCATAATAACCCACAAGATTTACTGCTAAATAACTGTGACATCTTCATAGGGGACAAACTAAGATGACTTTGTTTGATAATAACACAATCAATCCAAGTCCTCAATAATAATAAACCAAATATCATAATAACCCACAAGATGTACTGCTAAATAACTGTGACATCTTCATAGGGGACAAACTAAGATGACTTTGTTTGATAATAACACAATCAATCCAAGTCCTCAATAATAATAAACCAAATATCATAATAACCCACAAAATGTACTGCTAAATAACTGTGACATCTTCATAGGGGACAAACTAAGATGACTTTGTTTGATAATAACAATCAATCCAAGTCCTCAATAATAATAAACCAAATATCATAATAACCCACAAGATGTACTGCTAAATAACTGTGACATCTTCATAGGGGACAAACTAAGATGACTTTGTTTGATAATAACACATTCAATCCAAGTCCTCAATAATAATAAACCAAATATCATAATAACCCATAAGATGTACTGCTAAATAACTGTGACATCTTCATAAGGGACAAACTAAGATGACTTTGTTTGATAATAACACAATCAATCCAAGTCCTTAATAATAATAAACCAAAAATCACAATAACCCACAAGATGTACTGCTAAATAACTGTGGCATCTTCATAGGGGACAAACTAAGATGACTTTGTTTGATAATAACACAATCAATCCAAGTCTTCAATAACAATAAACCAAATATCATAATAACCCACAAGATGTACTGCTAAATAACTGTGACATCTTCATAGGGGACAAACTAAGATGACTTTGTTTGATAATAACACAATCAATCCAAGTCCTCATTAATAATAAACCAAATATCATAATAACCCACAAGATGTATTGCTATATAACCGTGACATCTTCATAGGGGACAAACTAAGATTACTTTGTTTGATAATAACACAATCAATCCAAGTCCTCAATAATTATGAACCAAATATCATTATAACCCACAAGATGTACTGCTAAATTACTGTGACATCTTCATAGGGGACAAACTAAGATGACTTTGTTTGATAATAACACAATATATCCAAGTCCTCAATAATAATAAACCAAATATCATAATAACCCACAAGATGTACAGCTAAATAACTGTGACATCTTCATAGGGGACAAACTAAGATGACTTTGTTTGATAATAACACAATCAATCCAAGTCCTCAATAATAATAAACCAAATATCATAATAACCCACAAGTTGTACTGCTAAATAACTGTGACATCTTCATAGGGGACAAACTAAGATGACTTTGTTTGACAATAACACAATCAATCCAAGTCCTCAATAATAATAAACCAAATATCATAATAACCCACAAGATGTACTGCTAAATAACTGTGACATCTTCATAGGGGACAAACTAAGATGACTTTGTTTGATAATAACACAATCAATCCAAGTCCTCAATAATAATAAACCAAATATCATAATAACCCACAAGATGTACTGCTAAATAACTGTGACATCTTCATAGGACACAAACTAAGATGACTTTGTTTGATAATAACACAATCAATCCAAGTCCTTAATAATAATAAACCAAATATCATAATAACCCACAAGATTTACTGCTAAATAACTGTGACATCTTCATAGGGGACAAACTAAGATGACTTTGTTTGATAATAACACAATCAATCCAAGTCCTCAATAATAATAAACCAAATATCATAATAACCCACAAGATGTACTGCTAAATAACTGTGACATCTTCATAGGGGACAAACTAAGATGACTTTGTTTGATAATAACACAATCAATCCAAGTCCTCAATAATAATAAACCAAATATCATAATAACCCACACGATGTACTGCTAAATAACTGTGGCATCTTCATAGGGGACAAACTAAGATGACTTTGTTTGATAATAACACAAACAATCCAAGTCCTCAATAATAATAAACCAAATATCATAATAACCCACAAGATGTACTGCTAAATAACTGTGACATCTTCATAGGGGACAAACTATAATGACTTTGTTTGATAATAACACAAACAATCCAAGTCCTCAATAATAATAAACCAAATATCATAATAACCCATAAGATGCACTGCTAAATAACTGTGACCTCTTCATAGGGGACAAACTAAGATGACTTTGTTTGATAATAACACAATCAATCCAAGTCCTCAATAATAATAAACCAAATATCATAATAACCCACAAGATGTACTGCTAAATAACTGTGACATCTTCATAAGGGACACACTAAGATGACTTTGGTTGATAATAACACAATCAATCCAAGTCCTCAATAATAATAAACCAAATATCATAATAACCCACAAGATGTACTGCTATATAACTGTGACATCTTCATTGGGGACAAACTAAGATGACTTTGTTTGATAATAACACAATCAATCCAAGTCCTCAATAATAATAAACCAAATATCATAATAACCCACAAGATGTACTGCTATATAACTGTGACATCTTCATAGGGGACAAACTAAGATTACTTTGTTTGATAATAACACAATCAATCCAAGTCCTCAATAATTATAAACCAAATATCATAATAACCCACAAGATGTACTGCTAAATTACTGTGACATCTGCATGGGGGACAAATTAAGATGACTTTGTTTGATAATAACACAATATATCCAAGTCCTCAATAATAATAAACCAAATATCATAATAACCCACAAGATGTACAGCTAAATAACTGTGACATCTTCATAGGGGACAAACTAAGATGACTTTGTTTGATAATAACACAATCAATCCAAGTCCTCAATAATAATAAACCAAACATCATAATAACCCACAAGATGTACTGCTAAATAACTGTGACATCTTCATAGGGGACAAACTAAGATGACTTTGTTTGATAATAACACAATATATCCAAGTCCTCAATAATAATAAACCAAATATCATAATAACCCACAAGATATACAGCTAAATAACTGTGACATCTTCATAGGGGACAAACTAAGATGACTTTGTTTGATAATAACACAATCAATCCAAGTCCTCAATAATAATAAACCAAACATCATAATAACCCACAAGATGTACTGCTAAATAACTGTGACATCTTCATAGGGGACAAACTAAGATGACTTTGTTTGATAATAACACAATCAATCCAAGTCCTCAATAATAATAAACCAAATATCATAATAACCCACAAGATGTACTGCTAAATAACTGTGACATCTTCATAGGGGACAAACTAAGATGACTTTGTTTGATAATAACACAATCAATCCAAGTCCTCAATAATAATAAACCAAATATCATAATAACCCACAAGATGTACTGCTAAATAACTGTGACATCTTCATTGGGGACAAACTAAGATGACTTTGTTTGATAATAACACAATCAATCCAAGTCCTCAATAATAATAAACCAAATATCATAATAACCCACAAGATGTACTGCTAAATAACTGTGACATCTTCATAGGGGACAAACTAAGATGACTTTGTTTGATAATAACACAATCAATCCAAGTCCTCAATAATAATAAACCAAATATCATAATAACCCACAAGATGTACTGCTAAATAACTGTGACATATTCATAGGGGACAAACTAAGATGATTTTGTTTGATAATAACACAATCAATCCAAGTCCTCAATAATAATAAACCAAACATCATAATAACCCACAAGATGTACTGCTAAATAACTGTGACATCTTCATAGGGGACAAACTAAGATGACTGTGTTTGATAATAACACAATATATCCAAGTCCTCAATAATAATAAACCAAATATCTTAATAACCCACAAGATGTACAGCTAAATAACTGTGACATCTTCGTAGGGGACAAACTAAGATGACTTTGTTTGATAATAACACAATCAATCCAAGTCCTCAATAATAATAAACCAAATATCATAATAACCCACAAGATGTACTGCTAAATAACTGTGACATCTTCATAGGGGACAAACTAAGATGACTTTGTTTGATAATAACACAATATATCCAAGTCCTCAATAATTATAAACCAAATATCATAATAACCCACAAGATGTACTGCTAAATAACTGTGACATCTTCATAGGGGACAAACTAAGATGACTTTGTTTGATAATAACACAATCAATCCAAGTCCTCAATAATAATAAACCAAATATTATAATAACCCACAAGATGTACTGCTAAATAACTGTGACATCTTCATAGGGGACAAAGTAAGATGACTTTGTTTGATAATAACACAATCAATCCCAGTCCTCAATAATAATAAACCAAATATCATAATAACCCACAAGATGTACTGCTAAATAACTGTGACATCTTCATAGGGGATACACTAAGATGACTTTGTTTGATAATAACACAATCAATCCAAGTCCTCAATAATAATAAACCAAATATCATAATAACCCACAAGATGTACTGCTATATAACTGTGATATCTTCATAGGGGACAAACTAAGATTACTTTGTTTGATAATAACACAATCAATCCAAGTCCTCAATAATTATTAACCAAATATCATAATAACCCACAAGATGTACTGCTAAATTACTGTGACATCTTCATAGGGGACAAACTAAGATGACTTTGTTTGATAATAACACAATATATCCAAGTCCTCAATAATAATAAACCAAATATCATAATAACCCACAAGATGTACAGCTAAATAACTGTGACATCTTCATAGGGGACAAACTAAGATGACTTTGTTTGATAATAACACAATCAATCCAAGTCCTCAATAATAATAAGCCAAATATCATAATAACCCACAAGATGTACTGCTAAATAACTGTGACATCTTCATAGGGGACAAACTAAGATGACTTTGTTTGATAATTACACAATCAATCCAAGTCCTCAATAATAATAAACCAAATCTCATAATAACCCACAAGATGTACTGCTAAATAACTGTGACATCTTCATAGGGGACAAACTAAGATGACTTTGTTTGATAATAACACAATCAATCCAAGTCCTCAATAATAATAAACCAAATATCATAATAACCCACAAGATGTACTGCTAAATAACTGTGACATCTTCATAGGGGACAAACTAAGATGACTTTGTTTGATAATAACACAATCAATCCAAGTCCTCAATAATAATAAACCAAATATCATAATAATCCACAAGATGTACTGCTAAATAACTGTGACATCTTCATAGGACACAAACTAAGATGACTTTGTTTGATAATAACACAATCAATCCAAGTCCTTAATAATAATAAACCAAATATCATAATAACCCACAAGATTTACTGCTAAATAACTGTGACATCTTCATAGGGGACAAACTAAGATGACTTTGTTTGATAATAACACAATCAATCCAAGTCCTCAATAATAATAAACCAAATATCATAATAACCCACAAGATATACTGCTAAATAACTGTGACATCTTCATAGGGGACAAACTAAGATGACTTTGTTTGATAATAACACAATCAATCCAAGTCCTCAATAATAATAAACCAAATATCATAATAACCCACACGATGTACTGCTAAATAACTGTGACATCTTCATAGGGGACAAACTAAGATGACTTTGTTTGATAATAACACAAACAATCCAAGTCCTCAATAATAATAAACCAAATATCATAATAACCCACAAGATGTACTGCTAAATAACTGTGACATCTTCATAGGGGACAAACTATAATGACTTTGTTTGATAATAACACAAACAATCCAAGTCCTCAATAATAATAAACCAAATATCATAATAACCCATAAGATGTACTGCTAAATAACTGTGACCTCTTCATAGGGGACAAACTAAGATGACTTTGTTTGATAATAACACAATCAATCCAAGTCCTCAATAATAATAAACCAAATATCATAATAACCCACAAGATGTACTGCTAAATAACTGTGACATCTTCATAAGGGACACACTAAGATGACTTTGTTTGATAATAACACAATCAATCCAAGTCCTCAATAATAATAAACCAAATATCATAATAACCCACAAGATGTACTGCTATATAACTGTGACATCTTCATTGGGGACAAACTAAGATTACTTTGTTTGATAATAACACAATCAATCCAAGTCCTCAATAATAATAAACCAAATATCATAATAACCCACAAGATGTACTGCTACATAACTGTGACATCTTCATAGGGGACAAACTAAGATTACTTTGTTTGATAATAACACAATCAATCCAAGTCCTCAATAATTATAAACCAAATATCATAATAACCCACAAGATGTACTGCTAAATTACTGTGACATCTTCATAGGGGACAAACTAAGATGACTTTGTTTGATAATAACACAATATATCCAAGTCCTCAATAATAATAAACCAAATATCATAATAACCCACAAGATGTACAGCTAAATAACTGTGACATCTTCATAGGGGACAAACTAAGATGACTTTGTTTGATAATAACACAATCAATCCAAGTCCTCAATAATAATAAACCAAACATCATAATAACCCACAAGATGTACTGCTAAATAACTGTGACATCTTCATAGGGGACAAACTAAGATGACTTTGTTTGATAATAACACAATCAATCCAAGTACTCAATAATAATAAACCAAATATCATAATAACCCACAAGATGTACTGCTAAATAACTGTGACATCTTCATAGGGGACAAACTAAGATGACTTTGTTTGATAATAACACAATCAATCCAAGTCCTCAATAATAATAAACCAAATATCATAATAACCCACAAGATGTACTGCTAAATAACTGTGACATCTTCATAGGGGACAAACTAAGATGACTTTGTTTGATAATAACACAATCAATCCAAGTCCTCAATAATAATAAACCAAATATCATAATAACCCACAAGATGTACTGCTAAATAACTGTGACATCTTCATAGGACACAAACTAAGATGACTTTGTTTGATAATAACACAATCAATCCAAGCCCTTAATAATAATAAACCAAATATCATAATAACCCACAAGATTTACTGCTAAATAACTGTGACATCTTCATAGGGGACAAACTAAGATGACTTTGTTTGATAATAACACAATCAATCCAAGTCCTCAATAATAATAAACCAAATATCATAATAACCCACAAGATGTACTGCTAAATAACTGTGACATCTTCATAGGGGACAAACTAAGATGACTTTGTTTGATAATAACACAATCAATCCAAGTCCTCAATAATAATAAACCAAATATCATAATAACCCACAAGATGTACTGCTAAATAACTGTGACATCTTCATAGGGGACAACCTAAGATGACTTTGTTTGATAATAACAATCAATCCAAGTCCTCAATAATAATAAACCAAATATCATAATAACCCACACGATGTACTGCTAAATAACTGTGACATCTTCATAGGGGACAAACTAAGATGACTTTGTTTGATAATAACACAAACAATCCAAGTCCTCAATAATAATAAACCAAATATCATAATAACCCACAAGATGTACTGCTAAATAACTGTGACATCTTCATAGGGGACAAACTATAATGACTTTGTTTGATAATAACACAAACAATCCAAGTCCTCAATAATAATAAACCAAATATCATAATAACCCATAAGATGTACTGCTAAATAACTGTGACCTCTTCATAGGGGACAAACTAAGATGACTTTGTTTGATAATAACACAATCAATCCAAGTCCTTAATAATAATAAACCAAATATCATAATAACCCACAAGATGTATTGCTAAATAACTGTGACATCTTCATAAGGGACACACTAAGATGACTTTGTTTGATAATAACACAATCACTCCAAGTCCTCAATAATAATAAACCAAATATCATAATAACCCACAAGATGTACTGCTAACTAACTGTGACATCTTCATAGGGGACAAACTAAGATGACTTTGTTTGATAATAACACAATCAATCCAAGTCCTCAATAAAAATAAACCAAATATAATAATAACCCACAAGATGTACTGCTAAAAAACTGTGACATCTTCATAGGTGACAAACTAAGATGACTTTGTTTGATAATAACACAATCAATCCAAGTCCTCAATAATAATAAACCAAATATCATAATAACCCACAAGATGTACTGCTAAATAACTGTGACATCTTCATAGGGGACAAACTAAGATGACTTTGTTTGATAATAACACATTCAATCCAAGTCCTCAATAATAATAAACCAAATATCATAATAACCCATAAGATGTACTGCTAAATAACTGTGACATCTTCATAAGGGACAAACTAAGATGACTTTGTTTGATAATAACACAATCAATCCAAGTCCTTAATAATAATAAACCAAAAATCACAATAACCCACAAGATGTACTGCTAAATAACTGTGACATCTGCATAGGGGACAAACTAAGATGACTTTGTTTGATAATAACGCAATCAATCCAAGTCCTCAATAATAATAAGCCAAATATCATAATAACCCACAAGATGTACTGCTAAATAACTGTGACATCTTCATAGGGGACAAACTAAGATGACTTTGTTTGATAATAACACAATCAATCCAAGTCCTCAATAATAATATACCAAATATAATAATAACCCACAAGATGTACTGCTAAATAACTGTGGCATCTTCATAGGGGACAAACTAAGATGACTTTGTTTGATAATAACACAATCAATCCAAGTCTTCAATAACAATAAACCAAATATCATAATAACCCACAAGATGTACTGCTAAATAACTGTGACATCTTCATAGGGGACAAACTAAGATGACTTTGTTTGATAATAACACAATCAATCCAAGTCCTCATTAATAATAAACCAAATATCATAATAACCCACAAGATGTACTGCTATATAACCGTGACATCTTCATAGGGGACAAACTAAGATTACTTTGTTTGATAATAACACAATCAATCCAAGTCCTCAATAATTATGAACCAAATATCATAATAACCCACAAGATGTACTGCTAAATTACTGTGACATCTTCATAGGGGACAAACTAAGATGACGTTGTTTGATAATAACACAATATATCCAAGTCCTCAATAATAATAAACCAAATATCATAATAACCCACAAGATGTACTGCTACATAACTGTGACATCTTCATAGGGGACAAAGTAAGATGACTTTGTTTGATAATAACACAATCAATCCCAGTCCTCAATAATAATAAACCAAATATCATAATAACCAACAAGATGTACTGCTAAATAACTGTGACATCTTCATAGGGGATACACTAAGATGACTTTGTTTGATAATAACACAATCAATCCAAGTCCTCAATAATAATAAACCAAATATCATAATAACCCACAAGATGTACTGCTATATAACTGTGATATCTTCATAGGGGACAAACTAAGATTACTTTGTTTGATAATAACACAATCAATCCAAGTCCTCAATAATTATTAACCAAATATCATAATAACCCACAAGATGTACTGCTAAATTACTGTGACATCTTCATAGGGGACAAACTAAGATGACTTTGTTTGATAATAACACAATATATCCAAGTCCTCAATAATAATAAACCAAATATCATAATAACCCACAAGATGTACAGCTAAATAACTGTGACATCTTCATAGGGGACAAACTAAGATGACTTTGTTTGATAATAACACAATCAATCCAAGTCCTCAATAATAATAAGCCAAATATCATAATAACCCACAAGATGTACTGCTAAATAACTGTGACATCTTCATAGGGGACAAACTAAGATGACTTTGTTTGATAATTACACAATCAATCCAAGTCCTCAATAATAATAAACCAAATCTCATAATAACCCACAAGATGTACTGCTAAATAACTGTGACATCTTCATAGGGGACAAACTAAGATGACTTTGTTTGATAATAACACAATCAATCCAAGTCCTCAATAATAATAAACCAAATATCATAATAACCCACAAGATGTACTGCTAAATAACTGTGACATCTTCATAGGGGACAAACTAAGATGACTTTGTTTGATAATAACACAATCAATCCAAGTCCTCAATAATAATAAACCAAATATCATAATAATCCACAAGATGTACTGCTAAATAACTGTGACATCTTCATAGGACACAAACTAAGATGACTTTGTTTGATAATAACACAATCAATCCAAGTCCTTAATAATAATAAACCAAATATCATAATAACCCACAAGATTTACTGCTAAATAACTGTGACATCTTCATAGGGGACAAACTAAGATGACTTTGTTTGATAATAACACAATCAATCCAAGTCCTCAATAATAATAAACCAAATATCATAATAACCCACAAGATATACTGCTAAATAACTGTGACATCTTCATAGGGGACAAACTAAGATGACTTTGTTTGATAATAACACAATCAATCCAAGTCCTCAATAATAATAAACCAAATATCATAATAACCCACACGATGTACTGCTAAATAACTGTGACATCTTCATAGGGGACAAACTAAGATGACTTTGTTTGATAATAACACAAACAATCCAAGTCCTCAATAATAATAAAACAAATATCATAATAACCCACAAGATGTACTGCTAAATAACTGTGACATCTTCATAGGGGACAAACTATAATGACTTTGTTTGATAATAACACAAACAATCCAAGTCCTCAATAATAATAAACCAAATATCATAATAACCCATAAGATGTACTGCTAAATAACTGTGACCTCTTCATAGGGGACAAACTAAGATGACTTTGTTTGATAATAACACAATCAATCCAAGTCCTCAATAATAATAAACCAAATATCATAATAACCCACAAGATGTACTGCTAAATAACTGTGACATCTTCATAAGGGACACACTAAGATGACTTTGTTTGATAATAACACAATCAATCCAAGTCCTCAATAATAATAAACCAAATATCATAATAACCCACAAGATGTACTGCTATATAACTGTGACATCTTCATTGGGGACAAACTAAGATTACTTTGTTTGATAATAACACAATCAATCCAAGTCCTCAATAATAATAAACCAAATATCATAATAACCCACAAGATGTACTGCTACATAACTGTGACATCTTCATAGGGGACAAACTAAGATTACTTTGTTTGATAATAACACAATCAATCCAAGTCCTCAATAATTATAAACCAAATATCATAATAACCCACAAGATGTACTGCTAAATTACTGTGACATCTTCATAGGGGACAAACTAAGATGACTTTGTTTGATAATAACACAATATATCCAAGTCCTCAATAATAATAAACCAAATATCATAATAACCCACAAGATGTACAGCTAAATAACTGTGACATCTTCATAGGGGACAAACTAAGATGACTTTGTTTGATAATAACACAATCAATCCAAGTCCTCAATAATAATAAACCAAACATCATAATAACCCACAAGATGTACTGCTAAATAACTGTGACATCTTCATAGGGGACAAACTAAGATGACTTTGTTTGATAATAACACAATCAATCCAAGTACTCAATAATAATAAACCAAATATCATAATAACCCACAAGATGTACTGCTAAATAACTGTGACATCTTCATAGGGGACAAACTAAGATGACTTTGTTTGATAATAACACAATCAATCCAAGTCCTCAATAATAATAAACCAAATATCATAATAACCCACAAGATGTACTGCTAAATAACTGTGACATCTTCATAGGGGACAAACTAAGATGACTTTGTTTGATAATAACACAATCAATCCAAGTCCTCAATAATAATAAACCAAATATCATAATAACCCACAAGATGTACTGCTAAATAACTGTGACATCTTCATAGGACACAAACTAAGATGACTTTGTTTGATAATAACACAATCAATCCAAGCCCTTAATAATAATAAACCAAATATCATAATAACCCACAAGATTTACTGCTAAATAACTGTGACATCTTCATAGGGGACAAACTAAGATGACTTTGTTTGATAATAACACAATCAATCCAAGTCCTCAATAATAATAAACCAAATATCATAATAACCCACAAGATGTACTGCTAAATAACTGTGACATCTTCATAGGGGACAAACTAAGATGACTTTGTTTGATAATAACACAATCAATCCAAGTCCTCAATAATAATAAACCAAATATCATAATAACCCACAAGATGTACTGCTAAATAACTGTGACATCTTCATAGGGGACAACCTAAGATGACTTTGTTTGATAATAACAATCAATCCAAGTCCTCAATAATAATAAACCAAATATCATAATAACCCACACGATGTACTGCTAAATAACTGTGACATCTTCATAGGGGACAAACTAAGATGACTTTGTTTGATAATAACACAAACAATCCAAGTCCTCAATAATAATAAACCAAATATCATAATAACCCACAAGATGTACTGCTAAATAACTGTGACATCTTCATAGGGGACAAACTATAATGACTTTGTTTGATAATAACACAAACAATCCAAGTCCTCAATAATAATAAACCAAATATCATAATAACCCATAAGATGTACTGCTAAATAACTGTGACCTCTTCATAGGGGACAAACTAAGATGACTTTGTTTGATAATAACACAATCAATCCAAGTCCTTAATAATAATAAACCAAATATCATAATAACCCACAAGATGTATTGCTAAATAACTGTGACATCTTCATAAGGGACACACTAAGATGACTTTGTTTGATAATAACACAATCACTCCAAGTCCTCAATAATAATAAACCAAATATCATAATAACCCACAAGATGTACTGCTAACTAACTGTGACATCTTCATAGGGGACAAACTAAGATGACTTTGTTTGATAATAACACAATCAATCCAAGTCCTCAATAATAATAAACCAAATATAATAATAACCCACAAGATGTACTGCTAAAAAACTGTGACATCTTCATAGGTGACAAACTAAGATGACTTTGTTTGATAATAACACAATCAATCCAAGTCCTCAATAATAATAAACCAAATATCATAATAACCCCCAAGATGTACTGCTAAATAACTGTGACATCTTCATAGGGGACAAACTAAGATGACTTTGTTTGATAATAACACATTCAATCCAAGTCCTCAATAATAATAAACAAATATCATAATAACCCATAAGATGTACTGCTAAATAACTGTGACATCTTCATAAGGGACAAACTAAGATGACTTTGTGGATAATAACACAATCAATCCAAGTCCTTAATAATAATAAACCAAACATCACAATAACCCACAAGATGTACTGCTAAATAACTGTGACATCTGCATAGGGGACAAACTAAGATGACTTTGTTTGATAATAACGCAATCAATCCAAGTCCTCAATATTAATAAACCAAATATCATAATAACCCACAAGATGTACTGCTAAATAACTGTGACATTTTCATAGAGGACAAACTAAGATGACTTTGTTTAATAATAACACAATCAATCCAAGTCCTCAATAATAGCCAAATATCATAATAACCCACAAGATGTACTGCTAAATAACTGTGACATCTTCATAGGGGACAAACTAAGATGACTTTGTTTGATAATAACACAATCAATCCAAGTCCTCAATAATAATATACCAAATATAATAATAACCCACAAGATGTACTGCTAAATAACTGTGGCATCTTCATAGGGGACAAACTAAGATGACTTTGTTTGATAATAACACAATCAATCCAAGTCTTCAATAACAATAAACCAAATATCATAATAACCCACAAGATGTACTGCTAAATAACTGTGACATCTTCATAGGGGACAACTAAGATGACTTTGTTTGATAATAACACAATCAATCCAAGACCTCATTAATATAAACCAAATATCATAATAACCCACAAGATGTACTACTATATAACCGTGACATCTTCATAGGGGACAAACTAAGATTACTTTGTTTGATAATAACACAATCAATCCAAGTCCTCAATAATTATGAACCAAATATCATAATAACCCACAAGATGTACTGCTAAATTACTGTGACATCTTCATAGGGGACAAACTAAGATGACTTTGTTTGATAATAACACAATATATCCAAGTCCTCAATAATAATAAACCAAATATCATAATAACCCACAAGATGTACAGCTAAATAACTGTGACATCTTCATAGGGGACAAACTAAGATGACTTTGTTTGATAATAACACAATCAATCCAAGTCCTCAATAATAATAAACCAAATATCATAATAACCACAAGATGTACTGCTAAATAACTGTGACATCTTCATAGGGGACAAAACTAAGATGACTTTGTTTGATAATAACACAATCAATCCAAGTCCTCAATAATAATAAACCAAATATCATAATAACCCACAAGATGTACTGCTAAATAACTGTGACATCTTCATAGGGGACAAACTAGATGACTTTGTTTGATAATAACACAATCAATCCAAGTCCTCAATAATAATAAACCAAATATCATAATAACCCACAAGATGTACTGCTAAATAACTGTGACATCTTCATAGGGGACAAACTAAGATGACTTTGTTTGATAATTACACAATCAATCCAAGTCCTCAATAATAATAAACCAAATCTCATAATAACCCACAAGATGTACTGCTAAATAACTGTGACATCTTCATAGGGGGACAAACTAAGATGACTTTGTTTGATAATAACACAATCAATCCAAGTCCTCAATAATAATAAACCAAATATCATAATAACCCACAAGATGTACTGCTAAATAACTGTGACATCTTCATAGGGGACAAACTAAGATGACTTTGTTTGATAATAACACAATCAATCAAGTCCTCAATAATAATAAACCAAATATCATAATAATCCACAAGATGTACTGGTAAATAACTGTGACATCTTCATAGGACACAAACTAAGATGACTTTGTTTGATAATAACACAATCAATCCAAGTCCTTAATAATAATAAACCAAATATCATAATAACCCACAAGATTTACTGCTAAATAACTGTGACATCTTCATAGGGGACAAACTAAGATGACTTTGTTTGATAATAACACAATCAATCCAAGTCCTCAATAATAATAAACCAAATATCATAATAACCCACAAGATATACTGCTAAATAACTGTGACATCTTCATAGGGGACAAACTAAGATGACTTTGTTTGATAATAACACAATCAATCCAAGTCCTCAATAATAATAAACCAAATATCATAATAACCCACACGATGTACTGCTAAATAACTGTGACATCTTCATAGGGGACAAACTAAGATGACTTTGTTTGATAATAACACAAACAATCCAAGTCCTCAATAATAATAAACCAAATATCATAATAGCCACAAGATGTACTGCTAAATAACTGTGACATCTTCATAGGGGACAAACTATAATGACTTTGTTTGATAATAACACAAACAATCCAAGTCCTCAATAATAATAAACCAAATATCATAATAACCCATAAGATGTACTGCTAAATAACTGTGACCTCTTCATAGGGACAAACTAAGATGACTTTGTTTGATAATAACACAATCAATCCAAGTCCTCAATAATAATAAACCAAATATCATAATAACCCACAAGATGTACTGCTAAATAACTGTGACATCTTCATAAGGGACACACTAAGATGACTTTGTTTGATAATAACACAATCAATCCAAGTCCTCAATAATAATAAACCAAATATCATAATAACCCACAAGATGTACTGCTATATAACTGTGACATCTTCATTGGGGACAAACTAAGATTACTTTGTTTGATAATAACACAATCAATCCAAGTCCTCAATAATAATAAACCAATATCATAATAACCCACAAGATGTACTGCTACATAACTGTGACATCTTCATAGGGGACAAACTAAGATTACTTTGTTTGATAATAACACAATCAATCCAAGTCCTCAATAATTATAAACCAAATATCATAATAACCCACAAGATGTACTGCTAAATTACTGTGACATCTTCATAGGGGACAAACTAAGATGACTTTGTTTGATAATAACACAAACAATCCAAGTCCTCAATAATAATAAACCAAATATCATAATAACCCACAAGATGTACTGCTAAATAACTGTGACATCTTCATAGGGGACAAACTATAATGACTTTGTTTGATAATAACACAAACAATCCAAGTCCTCAATAATAATAAACCAAATATCATAATAACCCATAAGATGTACTGCTAAATAACTGTACCTCTTCATAGGGGACAAACTAAGATGACTTTGTTTTGATAATAACACAATCAATCCAAGTCCTTAATAATATAAACCAAATATCATAATAACCCACAAGATGTATTGCTAAATAACTGTGACATCTTCATAAGGGACACACTAAGATGACTTTGTTTGATAATAACACAATCACTCCAAGTCCTCAATAATAATAAACCAAATATCATAATAACCCACAAGATGTACTGCTAACTAACTGTGACATCTTCATAGGGGACAAACTAAGATGACTTTGTTTGATAATAACACAATCACTCCAAGTCCTCAATAATAATAAACAAATATCATAATAACCCACAAGATGTACTGCTAACTAACTGTGACATCTTCATAGGGGACAAACTAAGATGACTTTGTTTGATAATAACACAATCAATCCAAGTCCTCAATAATAATAAACCAAATATAATAATAATACCACAAGATGTACTGCTAAAAAACTGTGACATCTTCATAGGTGACAAACTAAGATGACTTTGTTTGATAATAACACAATCAATCCAAGTCCTCAATAATAATAAACCAAATATCATAATACCCCCAAGATGTACTGCTAAATAACTGTGACATCTTCATAGGGGACAAACTAAGATGACTTTGTTTGATAATAACACATTCAATCCAAGTCCTCAATAATAATAAACCAAATATCATAATAACCCATAAGATGTACTGCTAAATAACTGTGACATCTTCATAAGGGACAAACTAAGATGACTTTGTTGGATAATAACACAATCAATCCAAGTCCTTAATAATAATAAACCAAACATCACAATAACCCACAAGATGTACTGCTAAATAACTGTGACATCTGCATAGGGGACAAACTAAGATGACTTTGTTTGATAATAACGCAATCAATCCAAGTCCTCAATATTAATAACCAAATATCATAATAACCCACAAGATGTACTGCTAAATAACTGTGACATTTTCATAGAGGACAAACTAAGATGACTTTGTTTAATAATAACACAATCAATCCAAGTCCTCAATAATAATAAGCCAAATATCATAATAACCCACAAGATGTACTGCTAAATAACTGTGAACATCTTCATAG